>JANHFX010004108.1:0-17642 GCA_027560015.1 Chloroceryle amazona
GTTTTTGGACCGCGCGGCTATTGGGCGGCAGCCGTGCGCTTTCGGTGCCAGATTGCTACGCCCGAATTGCAACACTGCCCCTAGATCCTTTTTGTTTTATCAGTGCACTGACTGCCATATTAACTGTGTTTCTCATTCTTATACATGAAGCTTGCATTAGTCCCGGTCATTGATATCCTCTGGTGCCAGATAAGTAGGAAGCCAGCTGTGAGTTTGCTCTGCAAGATTTTGTGCTTGGCAGGAAATTTCTCACACTGTCTGATAGTTCCTGGCCTTGATTCACTTTTCTTGTAATCACTGGTACTGCCACATACTGCTTCCTCCCATGCTGCTAGTCTGAAAACTTCTGATAGTACATGAGAGAAGTAAACATTGCTAAAAAAAAAAAAATCCATGGAGAAGGCACATTAACACTTATGATACCTCAAGCACAAGGGTTTTAGTTTTGTTTTTTGCAGAGTAGGTTTTTCATGTGCTAACTTTGTTATTAAATGTAACAAACTCTATGTCAAAATATCTACATCAGTTAGGACCACGAAGAAAATAATCTTACATTTTGTATTCATGCACTTAATAACTGCTTTGGTGGATAAATTCTTTGTAGAGGCGTAGAAGTTGTAATTTTACTGGTATAGTAAATCCTGCCCAGCATTGAAATATAATTAGGCATGTTTCAAAGCTTGCCTAAGATCTATTTGTCCTACTGTAACTAGCATTCTTCTAACATCTCTCAGGCGTGCTCTGGTATTTAAAATGTACAGGGACCATTTTCAATAGGGCTTTGCATACAGCCAACATAGTGTGGACGCAGAGTAAGATTATTACCTTAGATGTGGACTGTTCTGTGACAACTAGCCTCTGCCCAGGAGTGATCCTAAGCATTCTTACTAGAATACCTGCAGACAACAACAACAACAACGACAATGACGACAACAAAAAAACACGAACCAACCAACCAAAAAAAAAATTGTTGATTTAACTTTAAAGGCTTTTTTTTTGTTGTTGTTTTCTATTGGCATAGACCATACCATCATGTCATGGTTTTAGTGAGAACAGAACTAATTTTGTTCAGTGATTTTATTTTTCAGTTCGTTTCTTGTAACTAACTGCACTGTCTGAAGTCAGCAGCCTGTTTTCACAGGCAGTGTCTGCTTCTGGCAGTGACAACACCCCGCGTTTAGAGTTACTACCAAGGATTGGTATGCAGACCAAGGCCACTGCTGGATCTTATGTACAACATTGAGGGGTGCAGGAAAGTGAAAGGCCGCATCTGCAGGGAGGAGAGGACAGGGCAGGTGACCCCAAACTGACCAACGAGGTATTCTATCCCTTATAAGTCATATTCGGTATAAAGCAGAAGGATCTGGAGGGTCTATAGTTTTTTGCTTGCTTTCTTGCTTGCCTGGGGGCTCCAGGGCTCTTCTCCCCTCTTGGACTACTATGCCAGCTTTGCTCAGCTTGACTCAGGTCCTCTTTCAGTTCCTTCCTTGGAGCATCCAAGGAGGACTCTGTCCATTCTGCCTTCGATCCAAATCGGTGTGTTCCTGAATCCAGTGCCAGAATCCAGCTCCTGAACACAGCTCCCATCTGCTGCGGGGCCCAGTCTGGGACTCCCCCAGTGCCTGCTCCACAGCATCAGTGGTGACAGTAATGTAATCACCATCAGTAGGGGTTGTTTTCGATACTGGTTTTGTATATATTTGTATGTATCCTATTTTTATTATTACCATTATTCTCATTAAAGCTGTTCTAGTTTCCTTTTCTAATCACTGAGTCTCTCTCCCTTACTCCCCTTCTCTTCCCCTTTGGGGAGGGAGAGGGGTTAACAGAGAGAGTCTGCTACAGGTCTAAGGGGCTGTTCTGACCCTAAACTGTGATACAACATTAGGTGGATTCTGCCAAAATAGCCAATCTGTCAGAAGACACTTCTGAGAGCTATGAAAAATCCAAACAAGAAATTCCTTAGGATACAGCAGTAACATTTTATGACACCCACTTTTATGTTTGAAGACATCATCCTTTCTTTGTGTGACAGCAGGGAAATAGAGCTTGATCTGAAAGTTAAACCACCAGTAGCTATAGAGCAGGAATTAGATGAACAACAAATAAGAGTTTGTGTTAATTGAATTATTTCTTTATAGGAGCGTATCTTAAGAGCACAATGAGCTCCATGTAGCATCTAGCCTTTCTAGAAGATGTGACAATATTTACAGCTTAGGATTGCTTAGACAAAATACTTTTTTTTTTTGATATTACAATTACATTTCTATTTTATACTTGTTTATATTTTGAATCAGATTGACTATTTTATTTATTTATTTATTCCATAATTTCTGTCCAGTAAAGAGAAAAATATCCATAATGAGAAGACAGTTTCTTTTCAGTTCTTGTTTTACTGAAAAGTTAATTATGTGGGGAGAAAGAAAGTCACTACAAATAAAAGGGGGTTATATAAATATGGTAGAACACATCAAAAAATACATTATGAACTGCAGTGTGTATGTCTTTGGAAATAAATAGAATGGAATAAAACACTATTGCAGAAACACTGGAAATCTCAAAAAGAAAATCCAATCAAAAATAATTTAAGAAATAATTTAAAGTGCAGTATAATTTAATTACCATTTTGAAAATGGCTGACACAGGGTCCCTTGCTGTGGACAAGGTGTGAGGAGATGCTGGGGAACTCACCAGGAACTTTAAGGTCCTGACAGTTTTCTCAGCCAACTTCTCAAATTGGTTTATTTCTGGAGAGAGTTTGTTATTATTGATAAGTGTATCTGCTATTTTGTTTGTTTGTTTGTTTGTTTTTTCTTAAAAACTGATGGCATGATGGATCCTTGAGTTTTTTGGGTCTGTCTGTCTGCTGTGCTAGCTTCATCACTTTGCTTCCATCAGATCCCGTCACACTCATTTTAGACCATTGGTCTGACTGGTCAGAACTTCTCCAAATCCACTCTTTGTTCTCCAAAGAGCTTAAAGCTGTCTCTCCTGAATTGCTCTAAAATGAAAGTATAGTGCTTTGTTCCATGTCATTAACCAATTGGACTGGATCCTCCAGCACTTGAGGAACACTGCTGGTACTTCACTACTGCTCGGGAATGAACTGATAACTACTCTCTAAGTACTTTTTATCAAGGATTAACTAATTTAACTTATGTATTTCAGCCTTTCATTTTAATGATAAGCATTTTGCTCAGCTTCTGGAAAAGACTGTTTCCATACTTTCACATTCCTAAAAATGCATTGAGCATTCAAATGAAAGGCTGAGTGACAGCAGCATTCCAAGAGATATTTTCCAAACTAGAAACAAACAAACAGCAACAAACCCATAAAATAATTTTCAGAGTATATTCTGAAGACTAATGCACAAAAAAGTGCCAATGCTTGTAACAAGATACGGTTAGTATGTTAACTTGGCAAAGGTCTGAAGAGGAGACTTTTCACCCTTTGCCTGAACTGTCTTAGATTTTCTGGAGCTTTAATTTAGTTTATTTAGCTGGAACAGAAACAAAAACACCATATCAAACAGGCGGTTATTACCTAATTTGCAGTATTTTTGGCGCTTTTTTAGTTTTTATTTTTATATATATAATTAGGTAATATAACTATAACTTTTAAGTAGACAATAGTAATAAATTGCCATCCACAAGGATATAAACAGATCACCATTGGTCAGTTATACATGGCTAAAGAAATGCAGACTTGATAACTGGAAGAAACCATATTAAGGGTAAGGAGAACAAGAAACAATTACCTAACATGCAAAATGGGCTGTAGACAATGAGTTCAGATGTAGCAAGGAGTAGTAGTTCAATGAAATGTGTTAGAAAATGTATAAATACTCCATATGGGTCTTGGATTAGGTAAAAGGAAATTATCAATCTCCTCCCAAAAAACAGTAGAGGGAAAGCTAGTCATCAACACAACACACTCCAGCTCTTCACTTGCGGCTGGCTGTTGAGTGATCATACAGGCCTCCTGCTTGTCTTCTCCCTGCTTTCTCATTAGACAGATGCCATAGACTCCCTTAGCTTTCTAAAGGTGCAGAGGAAGGATGACCTCAACACCATGGAATATGTGGTAGTTACCAGCAAGTTTTTTATACTAATTTTATCTGTATTATTAAGAAAGTTTGTATTCATAAAATAGCATGAACTCTTAGCAGTTGTAGCTTTGTATCTGGATTATTAGTAACAGTTTATTGCAATTTAGATAGATCTCAGATTTAAAATAGACCAACAGCAAAATCTGAGCTTTCTATATAAGGTGTTGTCCCCCTTTTGGCTAAAACTACCTACTGAGTATAAAACCCTCACAGAGAGTATGTAATAGAAGAGAATGTTACACAAAATATTTTGAGCATCTAATAAATAGTGCATTACCTTATATTAGTGAGTCTGTCAATAAAGAACTGGGTGTCTTCATCTCTATAAAACTTAATCTATTTAACTTTCATCAATTACTCTTAAAATGCCTGTGAGAACTAATTGTAAGTGTTATTTATAACTTTTTTTTTCACTAAAATGAAAACTGGTCAAGAGAAAGATTTGTTTTCAACATAATTTCATTACCTATTAATCTATGTTTATAAATTACAGATAATGACAACATGAATTACCTTTATGTATGTAAAAATAAAAAGTTGGGAAAGGGAAAAGGAGTGAGGAGGGGGAAAGCTTTTATGGTTTGTTAGTTACAAAATCAAATACACAAGTTAGAATATTCTGCTATTAAGACTTTCTGCACAAACACAATTGTCTTCTCTTGTATATACAGTTATTAGTAAAATAATCATGTGGAGAGTTTTTCTTTCCCTACAGGATCTTGCCTTACACTTTCAATAAATACTGAGCAAAACCAGAGGAATCTTGATGAGGTAACCTAAGCAAGACAATTTCTACTAAAAGACTTAAAAAGTTCAACATCTTGTGGCAAGTAATTTATTCATATCTAGGTAGCTAATAATATCTGGAGTCCTAAGAAGAATGCTTCTTTATGTAGTCAGAATAGCTAAATTTTTAACAACAGGTCTACAAAATCTAACATTCTGGACAACAAGCACAAAAAAATTAGTCTACAGCAAATATGTCAGAGAAAAATATATTTCCAGTTCTCCCAGTCATCTTACTCTGTATATCAGATGGATTTCCATTTCTAACTGAAAATCACATCCCTGATATCTATTTTGGAGCTTGACATAATTGTCCCTCCCTGTTCCAGCTGGAGATAATAGTGATGTCTGCATACTTCATTTTATTTTAGAATTTATTGGGGAGATCTTGCCTTCAGTTATTTCAAAGATTATTGCACAATGAGAGGGCTAGAGTACTTATGAGAAAGGCTGTAGAAGGGGCTGATGAGGTCACTGTGTAAAGCCTTCCAGAATGAGCCAGGTGCAGACTTACACAGGAAGAGGCCATTAGACCAATAGTGTTGGAGAAAATATTGTCTTTAGACATTAATGCTCTCGGGATGAATGGTAGATTTAATGACCTGACTTTTAAAATGGATTGACTAGAGCAGGCAAGACACTTACATAAATCTCTTGATAGATATGAGCCCTAAGTAATTGATAGTATTCACTCACCTATGCTCATTTCTCCTCAGCCACATGTGATAGAATAAAATATATCATAGAATCATAGAACTATAGAATGCTTTGAGTTTCAAGAAACTTTTAAAGGTTCAACCCCCCTGCAATGATCAGAGACATCTTTAACTAGATCATGTTGCTCAGAGGCCTGTCCACACTCAGCTTGAATGATTCCAGGGATGGGGAATCTACCACTGCTCTGGGCAACCCGTTCCAGTGTTTCACCACCTCCTTGTAAAAAATTTCTTCCTTATATTTAGTCTAAATCTATCTTCTCTTAGTTTAAAACTGTTATCCCTTGCCCTGTCACAACAGGCCTTGTTAAAAAAGCTGTCCCCATCTTTCTTATAGAACCCCTTAAAGTTTTGAAAAGCTACAGTGAGGTGTCCCTGGAGCCTTTTCTTCTCCAGGCTGAACAATCCTAACACTCTCAGTCTTTCTTCATAGGAGACGTGTTCCAGACCTCTGATCATTTTTGTGTCCCTCCTTTGCACCTGCTCCAAGAGGTCCAGCATCACAGAGCTTCTTACAGCATTTGTAGCTCATAAACAAGGATTTCTGACTGCTATGTTTAAAGCTGAAACAGGAAACATACAAAAAATATTTTAGTACTTATAGCAACTACTGTTAGACAGCAAGGGTTGACAAATTGAGTTGTTGTCTAGCTGAATAACAATTTAATGTTTTGCTTCCATTTTTCATAAATGGAGTTGATATATGAAACCATTTGGTTTACTGAAATGAAATTTTACATTTAGTTGAGTAGCAAGGAAATATTGCTGCTGTATTAATATACATAGAGATATTTCCTTGGAGCATCAGAATTACCATTTTAAGACATCAGTTGAAGAAATCCTTCAGTTCTACAAATTGTCGACATGAATATTTAACAAAGATAGACATCAACTCATCAGAATCATAAAATCCTTAATTAAGAGGTCAGATCATCTTGTCAAACCACTCATAAGGAAGGTTAAATATAACTGAATATTCCTACTTATCTGTATTGGATCTGTCCTTTAAAACAATCCAGGAAATTATTTTTTCTTTATAATATTTTTATACTTATTATTAGAAATAAGCAGAGCAGAAATTAAAAATATTTAATAAGTCACTGGATCTCACACTGCATGGAGAACACTGATTAACCCAGAGACTTTGATCTGTGAATTTTTCTGGTATTAACATATTCTGTCAGAAAATACATTAGAAGTTTTAATTTTCTTTATTTCATCAAAGGAGGCTTGCAGAAGAACCATTAGGAATATTTACATTTATTCCTAAGTCTCTAATAGTCTTACTGCTCTATGACAAAGTCACATTAGATAGGATTAATTTGAACAGCCATAGATTTATCCTAAACCAGATGTCTAACATAGGTCATATGAATCATATCTCTAAGTGATTAACTGTCTTCAGTATAAAGGAAGCTTAGGATAACTACCTCATGTGTAGAAGTCTACATCATAAATGTCTAAAGTTAGGTGAAAGAAATCCTGTCTTGTGGCTTTGAAATATGTGGCTCAAGCACTTTAGTACAAGTTTCATAACTAGATTAAAAAGACAAGTGACTGTGCAGACAGTAGTGGGGTGTATGGCAACAGGCAAAAATTATTGAACTCATCTGAAGTAGAGGTTACTGGCATTACATTATATTATTCTTTTTCAGTGATCGCTGAAGACTCCTGCTAGTGCTGGTAGCCTACTCAGAAATTAGTGAATTGGTAGTTCCCATGAGGAAACATAACTATGAGTAGGTTAATTTTCAGTCTGCAGAAACTACAGATGTTGCGCTTTTTTTCTCTGCCTGAGTAGCCATTGGACAGGTTGTAAAATGGGAGCTAAATACTGATGCAGCTGAGAATAGCTGTACACAAGAAAACATTTAAGTGACAATAAGAATATGAGAAAATGTAATGTAAACTTACTGTTGCTGAGAAACAAAAAATTACAGTTGCACATATATAACGTGTAAACCTAGAGTAAAATTTAAAAAGCTACACTGATACTAGAGGTAGAAAAAGTTTGGAATTGAATTCTTGAATTCTTCTGAATGAGAATTCTTGATGTTTTAACTTAATGAAGAAAAGGTGGAATTCAGCTTTGGGATGACATACAGTGTAAATGACTGGACTTGATGATCTTCAAGGTCTTTTCCAATCTAGGCATATTTGTGATTCTGTGAAATATAACATAACAAAATATAACTATGTAATAAAAATGACAATGCCATTTGTGTTCACAATGAACTTCCTCATTTTATTATAAACTTGGTCAGATATGTAGTAAACAATATATAAATTATTATATTCATTCACGACAAAATTGAAAATGGCTGTTTGTAAAGCCCTACTTTTTTTTTTTTTTTTTTTTTTTCCCTAATATTGGAGTGATTCTTGTGGAAAAAGTCTGTATATGTAGAGAAACTATGTATACAGCTTATATATTGTCTCCTTCCCAGGTGAATTCAGTCACTGTAGAATAATTATAAGTTGTATTCAAAGTTATTTCAACAATAATTATATAAATATATGAATAAAATAATTAACTTTTTTCCTATCTTTATGGCATTTTCTGAAACCCGACAGGTATGTCATGTTATAACAGACTGGTCTTGGAAGGAAAATGACAACATGAAGGAATTGAGAGCAGCACTGTGAAGAAGGACTCAGGCATAATGATGGATGAAAAGCTGTACGTAAGACAACAATGTGCACTCACAGCCCAGAATGCCAGATGTATCCTGGGCTGCATCAAATGTGGTCAGCAGGTTAAGGGAGGTGATTCTTCCCCTTTTCTACCTGCTGGTGAGACCCTGCTTGGAGTACTCTGTCCAGCTCTGGAATCCTCAGCACAAGAAGGACATGAACCTCTCGGAGCAGGTCCAAAGGAAGGCCACAAAAATGATCAGAGGGCTGGAACACCTCTCCTAAAAAGAAAGGCTGAGAGTGTGTTATTCAATCTTGTTGTGGTCTAGGCTCAGCAGGCAACTGAGCAAAACAGCTGCTCGCTCACTGCTGCTCCAACCCCCAACCCCTCTGCACAGTGGTATGGGAAGGAGAATCGTGAGAATAAGGCAAAACCCCTTGAGCTAAGATAAGGACAGTTGAATAGATCAACAGAAAGAGAGAAGAAGAAAAAACAGTAATAAAAATAATACTAAAAAAATAACATATAAAGTGAGTGATGAACAATGCAATGTTCACCAGCCTACTACCTAGAACCACCACATGCAAAACCTGTGCACTTGCTCCTGGACAGCCCTCCCCTTATATAGTGGGCACGATATTGGTATGGTATTGAATATCCTATTGGCTGGTTACTCTGGCTATCCTGCCTGTGTCTTCTCCCAGCTTCTTGCAAAAATTAACCCTGTCCAAGCCTAACCCAAGGCAAGAGAAGGCTCCAAGAAGACCTCATTATGGCCTTTCAATACCTAAAGGAGGCCTATAAGAAAGATCGGGATAGTCTTTTTGTAGGGCCTGTTGTGATAGGACAAGGGGTAATGGTTTTATACTAAAATAAGGTAGATTTAGATTAGATATGAAGAAGAAATTTTTTACAATGGGGGTGGTCAAACACTGGCACAGCTTGTCCAGAGAGGTGGTAGATGCCTCATCCCTGGAAATATTCAAGGTCAGGCTAGACGGGACGCTGAGTACTGTGCTCTATTCGAAGATGTCCTTGCTCACTGCAGAAAGTTTGGACAGGATGACCTTTAAAGATCCCTTCCCACCCAAAGCAATCTATGTTTCTACACTATTGGCCTTCTTGGACACCTGGGTACACTGCTGGCTCACATTCAGACGGCTATCAACCAACACTCTCTGGTCCTTTTTCACCAGGTAGCTTTCTAGACAGTCTTCCCCAATCTTGTGGCATTCCATGGGGTTGTTTTTACCCAGATGTAGGACTTGGCACTTGGGTTTGCTCAGTCTCATCAAATTGGCCTTGATCCATTGATCCAGCTTGTCCAGATCCCTCTGCAGAGGTGGTATTCCACCACCTCTCTGGTTCCAGTGTCTCACCACCCTCATGGTGAAGAAATTCTTCCTAATGTCTAACCTGAATCAACCTATCTCTAGTTTTAATTCATTCTCTCTAGTCCTATCACTGCCCGACAGCCTAAAAAGTCCCTACACAGCTTTCTTGTAGGCCCCCTTAAGATACTGGAAGGACACAATAAGGTTTCCTCAGAGCCTTCTCTTCCCCACACTGAACAACCCCAGTTCTCTCAGTGTGTCCTCATAGGAGAGCTGCTCCAGCCCACTGATAACCCTTGTGGCCCTTCTCTGGACACGTTCCAGCACATCCATATCCCTCTTGCAATAGGGGTTCCAGAACTGGATGCAGTACTCCAGGTAAGATCTTACCAGAGTGGAGTAGAGGGGGAGAATCACCTCCCTCGACATGCTGGCCACACTTCTCTTGATGCAGCCCAGGATACGATTGGTTTTCTGGGCTGCCAGAGCACCCTGATGGCTCCTGTTGAGCTTCTCATCCATCAGTACTCTCAAGTCCTTTTCTTCAGGGCTGCTCTCAAGCCAGTCACTGCCCAAATATACAATCTGCTGAAGAAAAAGTGTAGGGTATGACGTATGTGTTGTCTGGCTCATAGATTGTAAACAAGTTTGAGTAATGTCTTGTGCATACAGGTGACTCATGGGGGGTTGTAAAAGCAACCCAGCCTTGGATTGCCTTGAGGCCCTTTCTATGTGGAGACAATCCATGGGAAGCACTGTAGATATCTCAGCCCTAAATTGTCCATAAACCATAGACCAAACAGGGCAGTGCTGCACCATGCAAAGAACCGAAACCTGAGCTGAGCCCTAAAATCCCCGAATAAATTATATTCCCTGAGTCTTAATCCATACCACTATACAACTGCATGACAAAGAAAGATAAAGAGAGGCTGGAGGGTTTCAGTGTTGGCTTTGGCCAACAACCTGGTGTATCCAGATGATATAATCCACTCAGACATAGTCTTGCCCACATTCACGTAAATCAGGGGATGAAAACCCTATGGTTCAGGTTAGGAACCAGAGTTGCCTCTCCAACATTACATCTTGCCTGTATAGAGATCCTTCCTCCTTGGGCAAAATACCAGCTAAGGTCACTTTTCTGGGATTGAGAGCCCTTACCTGGAGGGGTAAGTGAATATTTAGCATGCTACAAGTTTGTAACTGCAGGCTATTAACTAACCCACCTATAGTATTTATCAAGCTTTTTAGGATGCTACAGTGTATATTTGCTTTTAAGTTATACTAGTGCATTCTCCCATTGTATCAGTTGAAATCTGCAATAGTGGAGCATTAAGCCTCTAAGTGAAGCTCAAATGGATCATTTACTTGATTGATCCCTGAAGCCTAATCTCTTTTTGCCACATACGGAAATACCATACTAAAATTTCTCAACAATGACATAGCAGAAGACAGTTCTGAACACCTTTATTTCTATGACAAAGATTATATAAGAAATCTAATATCGTTTAGGCATATTGAACTTAACTGGTCAAAGGTATCTATACAAAGCCTTTATAACAGAGGGATGAATCCTGAGCAGTATATAACACTGGACATGTTTTGTAGATCTTGAGAAATGGTTCACTGTTGACACAGTAATTTCAGAGGGACTGTTTAACAGAGAAAAACAAACATCACACTCCCACTGCAGTTCACTCAGAAATTGCTGCACTATCCTCTACAGCTCAACGGAAATTATTCATTCCAAACTGTTCATTATTCATTCAACTGAATGAATCCTCTACAGCTCAACTGAAATTATTCATTCCAACCACAGCTAATCAGAGACAGGGTATGATATACTTTTGAATTAGAAAAAAATCTCACCCAATTTCCAGAAATATTTTCTCTTACTAGTCATGGGCTGTTCAGAGATCAAGTACACTCTTTTTAAAATAAATAGAACAGGATTGGGCACTCATTTTCAGATGCCTGAAAAGACCAACCTTCTTCATTTGTGTTTTGGCAGGTTCAAAGCTATGATCAATATTCTTTGACATTTTTTCATTGTACATCATCATGAAATATTAGTTGTTCTAATGATTAAAATTTTAAGTCATTGTATTTTGAAGGGTCAGTGGATGAAAAGTTAGTATTTGTAGCAATTGTATGTCCTCATTTGTGATTACTATTTCTGAAAAGTTGAGCATACCTTCTATCATAACAGCCTTGTATAAATGCATTTTACTGACAAATAACTCTGTGGTTATATTTTCCTGTCTGTTCAGTTTGTTTTTCTCTTTAGCTGACAAATTATTTTCTTACTGAGAGAAGTACACCTTTTTCTTGTAAAATTTCCAAGATGTTTGCTGGACTGTGCTTCGCAGCAGATGTCCATTCCCTGTTTCAGGGAATTATATTGAATGCTTCAGAGACACATCATGGAACACACAATTGATAATAAGCTACTTTCATAAATTAAAAGTTCATTCTTGATATCTAAACTTCATGTCTAAGAAATATTTAAGAATATAAATATTTCAAGCAAAATATTACCTCTTAGCAGCTGCCATAACAATGTATTTTGAAATCTTTTGATTGCTGAACTATTGCTTTTCCTAGTCAGTCTTTGGAATCTAGTAAGATTATTTAAATTACTAATTACAAGATAAAGGCAAAGTAAATAGAATATGAACAGTTGTAAGGATAAATTATCATGTCTCATATAACATGATTTATTTAAACTGTCCTTATCACAATGATATCTTATCAGTTCATGATATTGAGACATCAAGAGATTAGAGTTTCTGGATTATAGAGTGTTCATATAAAAGATTGTGCAATTTTATGGATTCCTAGCAAATAACTGTCAATTTGAACAGCATAGAAGGAATTGTTTCTGTATCTTCTGTAATGACTAATAAATAATAATGCCACCCTCCAGCCCCTGCAAAGCCAAACTTCTTTTCTCTTGTGGGGAAGGTGTGGGAAGATTACTAGAGTAGATGACTTTATTACAAAGGAAAAATATGTCTTGAGAAAAGTAACATTGAAGATCAGGTCAACAAATGTACCTTCATCTAAAAAGATATGTCTGCTATTGCAGCTACTGAGTCAATCAGAGAATTGTTGAGATTGGAAGGAACTTCTGAAGATCATCTGGTCCAACCTCTCTGCTCTAGCAGGGACTCCTAGAGCCAGTTTCCCAGGACCAGCTTTGGAATATCTCAAAAGAAAGAGACTCCACAACCATTCTGGGAAACCAGTTCAAGTGCTTGGTCATGCTCAGAGTAGAAAAGTGTTTTCTGATATTCAGATGGAACCTCCTGAAGAACATATCTTCATCCTCTTTGCACCATCACGTCATGTATTTATAAGCATTAATAAGATCCACCCCCCTGAGCCTTCTCTTTTCCAGGATGAACAGCCCCAGTCCTCTGGATCTTTCCTCTTAAGAGAGATGCTCCAGTGTCTTCATCAGCTTCATGGCCCTTCACTGAACTGTCTCCAGAATGTCCATGTCTCTCTTGTAGTGAGGAGCCCAGAACTGGACACAGTATTCCAGGTGTGGCCTCATCATTGTTAAGGATCACCTCCCTCAGTCTGCTGGTAACACTTTGCACTTTGCCACCTCAGGACACCTTTTTTGCTGCAAGGACACACTGCTGGCTCATGTTCAAGTTGATGTCCACCAATACCCCAGGTCCTTTTCTGTAAAGCAGCTTTCAAGCTGGGTGGCCCTCAGCATGTATGGATGCCAGTGTCTGTTCCTTCCCATGTGCAGGACTTTGCGGCTTCCCCTTCTTGAGCTTCATAAGGTTCCTGTCAGCCCATTTCTCCAGCCTGTTGAGGTCCCTCTGGACGACAGCAAAATCCTCTGGCATTATCAGTTACTCCTCCAAGTTTCACATCATGACCAAACTTGCAGAGGGTACACTCTGTCTCCATATACTAGGGCATACTTAGAGAAGGAACAGCAGAGTAGGAAAGGAGATGTCTGAATCTACCCTACACTTTTTAATTCTAGCGATATTCAGCAAGTGCAAAATAGCACTGAAGAGAGAAAATCCAGGTATCAGCAGAAAGCCAGATGAATTGCTGGTGGTAAAGCATCACTTAATCAAATAAGTTATTTTAAAAAGATAAGTAGACCATAACAGAAGGTTAAAAGCTAACACTGACGAAGTGCCAATCAACATTATCAGCAAACATTAAATTGCTTTTCAAAACAAAATCCACTTAGAAGTTCACTACACAGGAAAGGGCTACTTCATCATAACACAGCAAGACAGATGTATCCACCAACAAAAATGCTGAACCCTAGGACAGTGATTTCAAGAATAAAACATTTTATTCTGATAAAACTCCTGTCACCAGTTTTTGTGGTAAAGATTGTATTCAGAGTCAAACTGTTAGGCACTAAAATATTAATGTGTGAAACATTTTTGAAGAATATATATGTAGTCTTAAGGAAAAGAACTTTGCTCAATAATTGAGATTTACAGAAGCATAACTACTGCTTTACTATATACCTTTCAATTTTTCTGTTTATTTTGTAAGAATTTTGATTGTTTGCTTCAAAAGATTTTTCCATTATTAGTCACTCAGAGTAACAGGAAAATGTATGGAATGGAGTATTTTAACCACCAGCTTGAAGTATGCTAAATTTTGCTTATGTGTTTCTTACCTTTCAAATGTCCTCTTAGGTTTGCCTGGACACAAAGAATGCTTAACATAGTATTTGATTTATTTAACTTTACATCAAATTATAACCTTTAATTATTTTAATAGTAACCACTTCTACTTATATTGTTCTCTTTTTATTTTATTTTAGCTTAAAATTTTATTTTAAAATTATTTTATTTATTTTATATGGCATGAAGTTGTTAATCTATCTTGTCTTGTAAAAAAAAGAATCAGTGTTCGTGTAGCATATCTTGAACTAGCTTTAAAACATTTCTTTCCTGGTTCTTCCATAAAATCCCAGAAAATATATTCAGAGTAAATGCCTAAGGCAAAAACACAGCTGATTAAAAATAATCCCAAAACAACTAAAACCAAAAAAAATCCAACACCTTTCAAAGTGTCATTGCTTACAATTCCCCATAAAACTGAAATGGTATTTGAAGTACAATCTTAAAGGTCTCATTTAATTTTTCATTGGTGATGACAGTGAAAACGTGGATGATCTGTACAATAATAATATTTTGTCATGTCCCAAGGTGGAAATCAAAAGATTAAAGGCATTAACAAGATGAAGGAAAATTTTAAGTAAACTGAGTAAATTGGAAAACTAATCTGAAATCAAGGAGAAATTCAATACAAAGCAGATTGTTAAGCATATCATGTGTTATAAAAGAACTTTACATAAACTATAGTAGGCATTGTTATTCAGAGAGGATTGTAGACTCAAAACTAGGAAGAAAATGAGAAAAGCTGACCTTGTAACGGAAAAAATATGCTACTGGCATTTAACCTAGCTCATAAACTAGATTGAGGCAGTTTGAAGACGTGTAGAAAGGAATGCAAAGTAAAGGTCAGCCATCTGTGCAAAATGTAATAAAGACTGTGGCTAGATGGAGGAAATTCATTCCGCATAACACTTAAAAGCCTATAAAGAATGACTGATGGGTATGGAAGCGGAAAGAACAACACGACAGAAAGAAGGTGCTGATCTCATAACATCGAAGAACAGCACAAAGATCTGAGAAACAACATGAGAACCTGGATCTGCTTAAGTCTTATTTAACTGGTTTTGCTTATTTGTAGTATTTGTAAATTTTTCATGTTCTAAGAGGCAACACCCCTTACATGACTAGCTAAACCATTTGTTTGTGCTTATAAAGCTCATTGGAATAAAACCTTTCCCTCACTGCACACATTCCCTGTCTTACTCTTTTTTGAGCCAGCTGGCAGATAACAACAGAAAGTATTCCTTCAGTCAGCCAGCCTGACTGGGGAGTGGCTACAGCCTTCAGCCAGCATGCAACATTGGAAGTGGAAATCAAGCATGTGTGCATGTACACACATAATAGAGACTATTTAGACATGCAGAAAAGGATATGGAGATTGGAAATGACCGATTTCAAGCTTAATAGCAGTTGAAAGTATAATCTTGACATTGAAAAGGCAACTTTTAACTGAGCTTTAATTAAAAGATAGTGCACAATTCAAGTAGACTAAACTCCACTGTCTCATCAGAATTTTAGGCATGGATCTTTGAGTGTAATCCAACAAGCCTGGAATAAAAATATAACTTTTTTGTTTTGTTTCAGTAATGGAAAACTATTGGGGCAATTCAATCTCCTTAAATAACATGCCTCAAAGACTATAGAAAACTAGTAGAAATGGTGTTTCCATTTACTTTCCTTAGCTCTTTGCTGACAATATCATTACAATAAAGTCAAATTATTTAAATATTTTCCAGGAAAAGAGGTACCCAGGCAATCTAAACTCCACTTAGAAGCAAATTCAATCCATATTATCTACATATCTGGAGGCTTTCCTGATTATATTCATACTAAATGATCAAAACAACAGGACAGCTCTAGAGATCACAAATTGTGGATGGAAGTATAGATTTTTAGCACTGGTTCTGAGGTGCAAAAGCATTTTAAATTGAACATCACTAGAATAGTTTACCATTGGGTCATGTTCACATGGAGAAATATAAACCAAAAAGAAAACCTACAGTCTAGGTCTCACCAGCCAGAACCAGGAAGAAGAATCTACCCCCAAAGATGACAGTTTCTTATGACGAGAACCAGCCAAGAGCTTCATCAAAAAGATTGCTATATACATATCTATATAATTGCTATATAAACTGCAGTTCAGCTCCCATAGATGAGCATAGTCCAGCTTCTCTACAAGCTAGTGATTTCAGCACTCTCTAAGGATACATTTATGAATTCACTTCATCTTAGACTGAGTGGAATACAAAACACTTTCCAGTGTTCTCCTTTCCTGAATTACCATTAACTGTTAAACTATTATGTAAAATTGGAAATATATTTATCACCAATTTTAGCTTGTCATAGGTGACTTTTTCAGTGACCTATAGCTGGATTATCATATATGTGCCCATCTATCCCAAAACTGCACTTCAGTCCATCTAAGGAAAAACACTGAAACTGTTTTAACAGTTACTGAGTTCACTAAGGCAATACCTTCTAAATTTACTAATTCATGAATAGGCAGCCCTGGTAACCACATCAAAGAATCTCATAACTTGAATACTAAAGGACATTGTAGCAACTGTCCACAACAAGTTATAATTTACAAGATAATAAACAATTTATTAACTTTTTTCTAACAGAAGAATAGTAAGAAAAAAAGAAGTCAGCTTAATATGCAGCGAAGACAGCATGCAAAATTGTTGCTTAGAGCATCTGGGAAACTAAGCTAGCAGCCGAGATGAGCACTGCTGGAGAAATACCTCAAGTATGCAGAACAGCAGATTGTGCTGTGGAAAGCAAACTGACCTTCTAACAACAGCAGTAATAACTAGTATCAAAATCTCAAGAGGAACAATAAAATCCATTCTTCCAGATAAAATTCACATTCCTTTCCCTTGACTCACCTATACTCCATCTTCTCCTGCTTTAGTTACAATAGCAGACTGAACCCAACATCTCATATTCAGGGTAGAAAAAAATCAGTTTTGTCTGCTTGGTTGCAAAACCCTGAGTCAGCTCTGCTGAATGGATTAATAAAGTTAAAGACCATTCCAAAGGCCTACTTACAAAAGAAAAAAAATTATTTTAGTTACTTATTTCTTGCTATAATGACAGCTGTAGACATTCCTACCTCTAGGGCAGAAAAGTGAATTGTATCTGTTCCTAATTCATTCTACTATTGTTAGCAACTTCCTCACAATTTTTCTCTATTATACCAGATCCAGCCCAACTGTGATAAACTTAAGGAGCCACAGGTGCAGCAATCACCATATGGTAAGAGAAGAGGCCCTATGAGTATTCTGCTCTACTAATGCCCTGCAGCAGAAGTCTCAGATTCACTTCAGCCAAGAGTTTTAAAGTGCTAGGAATAATAATAATAATAAAAAAATAAAAATAATAATAAACACC
>JANHFX010004112.1:0-51848 GCA_027560015.1 Chloroceryle amazona
CGCCCACCCGTTCCTCCCGGCCCCCGCAGGAGAGAAGGGCGGCTAATGGTTTGTCCACCTCTTAGCATGGCAGGGTTGGAAATAGCCCCCCTCCCCCGCGCTTCCCCACCTCCTCGGTGCTCCAGCTTCCCCTAAAAAAGAAGTGTGTTTGTAGCTGGAGGAGGAGGAGGAGGAGAAAAAGGTGGGGGTGGGACTGATTCTTTCTTGAAGGCTTTAAGGCGAAAAGGGAGGAGACCTTGGATCTTGCGGGGTTCCATTTTTAATTATAATTACGCCGTAGTGGTCTCTGTTAGACGGTTTGAGGTGTTTTCTTGTACGCGTTGAGATACAAAAGGCGAGTTTCCCGAGCGATCCAGCCGGCAGAGGGAATATTTGGAGAGAGATTCAAGAAAAAGCTATGGTGTGGCTGCTGTAATGGTGGAAAACTGATTAAGAGGAGACGGGGGTGAGACAAACAGGGTAAGACTGCTTCCAGCAGCCCCCGATCCAGTGAAGGGCTCGCAGACTGGGTTCCTGCTGTGTATCCTGGGGGAGGGAGGGGTAGGGAAGGTTTTATTATCTCTAAAATCAGACCCGAGGATGGATTTAGACCGCATAGTTGTTGTTCCCCCATGTATTACGATGCTGCATATTTTTGTGTGCCCGTAGCAGCAGTAACGAAGATCATGGAGGGTGTTTGCTACAATAGAAAAATGGAGTTTTCACCTCGGCAATGCTGTTAAAAATGTTACTCAATTCCCAACTTATTATTGAAGGGCTTCCTTTTTTTTTTTTTAAGCCGTACGAGGAATATTTAAGGTGTAGGATTTCTAATTCTACAGCTTCGTAGGAAATGAAGAGGTGCACGTAAATATGAAAGAGATGAGACATTTTATTTAATTAAAAAAAAAATCTTGTCCAGAAGAAAATCAGAATGATATAGAGGTGGTTGTAAGATGTCAATTTATCATTTCCGAAGATGAACTGAAATTTTAACGAATGTGATATTTCATTATTCTCCAACAAAGTCATGGTTGGATCCTAGAAAGGATGCTGACTGCCACGTTATTATGTATTGTCTCCACAGTAGAAAATAGGAGGAAAGGACACTAAATGTAAGGCTTAGGAGATTAATGAAACTGCTTTTGAGAACAGTTGGCTCAACTTGGAGAGGTGATTTAAGACTGAAAAATTAAACGTTTTGCTGCTGTAAAATATTCACACCTAACCGTGGGAGATTTACCCCGTATTTTAAGCAGATCTGCTAAATACAAGGATGTGAATCAAGACAAATGCTGTCGATGTGTACTTGAAATACATGTGAGAAAATGAAGGTGATATGTTACTATCTAAATTTATTCTAAATGTAATAGATGAGGGGTTGGGGTTGTGGTGTTTTTTTCTTTGTTTTTTTTTTTTTTTTTCCTCTTTCTCGTGTGCTTTAGGAGAGGAGAAGGAGAAGGGGCGATAATAGTGTAGTTGTTTTGGTGGCTGCAGATTAGCCAGGGTGTGTGTTTGATTTTCTTTTTGCTGTGAATGAATGGATCTTTCTGTGCCTGGGCCCAATAGCTGCAACAAGATGGCGTTTGCAGCAAGGCAGCTCTCATTTTTCAACTCCTCCTCGCCACAGCTTTGCCAAACTAGATCTTATTTCGTAATTGTATTTTTGATTTACTTTCTCATTCTCTTTGCTTTCTTCTTTTTTTTTTTTTTTTGAGGTGGGGTAGGAGGAGCATCTGGAAATTGTTGTGAGAAATCTGTGGGGGGTTTTTTTCTTGATTTTTTTTTTTTTTTTTTGTGAGCTTCTCCAGATAGGAACTGGGTGGGAGGAGTAAATAGTTTTATTGAAATGTTCACATAAGCTCTTCCTGCATAAAGGGGTGACATGATTTTCTTTTTTACCTTGCAGTGCCTGCTTAGGACTATCAAAATGTTCTTGGCTCTTGTTAAGCCTGTTGCTGAAAAACAGTACTTTAAACCTAGAGCACAGGTATACAAAGACTCTGCTGGGGCGGTGTGCTGTTGCTGGTTCTCTGCTAGCCAGGTAACATCACACCCCGTGCAGACAGTTATCTCTCCAATAACGAGTCTCCCATCTGCCTTCAGAATGCTAACAATTCAGGGAGGCTTTTAAAAGTGCTTTTGACCTGGAATTATTGTCATGCTCTAGACAACTGTTCCTCTTATGGGAAAGAATAAGAAAGGTCTGGGCATATTAAACCAGTTCGTGTCTGCGAAGTATTGTATTTTAAAATGACAATGCAAATTCTAGATCCTTTTGTGTGTTTTTAATATCTCTTAAGAAAAAATGGACTTTCAGTTTGTAACTTTTGTGATATTTCACTAGAGACAGGTTTCTCTACTTTGGTAGCCTAAATAAAATAGCTTGGTTATTATTTGATGTACTGGACTCAGGCTTAAAATAATATGTCTCCCAGCAAGAAGAATAAGAGGTGCTTGTTATGTTTCCTGTATTCAAATGACCTCCAAACCTTTGGTAATATCAACCTTTTTAGTAGTGTTTATCTATGACTTAATGTATAATCAGTTGTTTGTTAGTTTATTGCAGTAGTGCCGCTGTATTTCATACAGAAGGAAGCTAGGAAGCAGAAGAGCTAATTTGCAGTTGGGGCTTCAAGTGTTGGGTTTGGGGTTTTTTTTGGTATTTTTTTGGGGTTTGGTGGTTTTTTGATTGTTTGGGTTTTTTTTCTTTAAAAAAAAAAAAAGGAGCTGAAATTAGCTGAATGCATTTTACTCCTAGGACATCAAGAAGAGTTTTGTAATTAAGAATACTTGTCCAATAAACTATTAGTTCCATTTGATGGCACTTCTGATGTGCTCTTGAACTTGAAACTAGTTGTGCAGTGGTTTTGATACTACTACTTTGGCCTTTTTAGTACAGGAGAAGAGAGGAGTAGGTTGAGGTGGGGTTTTGTACTGGGTAAGAGAAATTGCATTTATCCTCGTTTAGTCCTTGCAGCTGCCAAATCAGTACGGAGTGAGCATCTTACCATGAAGTCTTTGGCAACGTGGGCAGTTAGAATTCCACAGTAAAACTTAGCAGAACAGTTTTTAAATCGCCATCGTATCTCGTGGAAGTCTGAAAATGTTGTATTTAGACTTAATGAGGATTCTTCTTGTGTAAGTAACCAATAAAGTTTTCTGTAATTAGGAAACGTGTAGAATTTTGTGTAGCACTTTAACATCATTCAAGAGGAAACACTCTACAACTATTACAATTTTAAAACTGGAACAATTAAACTAATAGAAGAAGAAAATCCTTCAATTAATGCAATTACTTTCAGGATCCTTTAATTATAGTAAAATATATATATATTTAGTTTGTAGGATGCCTTTTCCTGACATTAACCAAGAGGATGTTGGCCGCAGTGTGTAATAACTTCCTGGTGCTCTGGAGGCATCGATTTGCTCATGTGGAAAACAACTATAACTGTTTCTCCTTAAATAGTTACTTAGTTGTGATTTCTCCATCGGTGTGAAACAAGCTGCCTATTCACAGGAAACTGGTGTCCCTTTTGCAGGTTGCTTATGGTGCCTATTGCTGTAGTTAGGAAGGGTGAGGAAGTGTTACATTTATCTTGGTTTTGTAGCCCTTGCAATAAAAAACTGGAGCTGCTTGCTTTCAGTGAAACCTGCAGTAGATTTGTCTTCTGTATGTCCAGCTCAGCTCATGTTCTAGTCGCTGAATTGGATTAAATTCTTACTGTCCACGGATTTTGTCTCTCAGCATTAGTGGATTGGTAATTGATATTCTCAATTTTAATATCCAGTTTTAGCCATATGGCATACCATATTGCTCCAGGAATTGCATTTAGTGCTAGTTTGTTACTAGCAAGTTGAAATGAGAAACTCTGCGTTCATGTGGTTGAACTATGCTTAGGTGCCTTGTCTCTGGTGTCTCCAATGCCTGTGTTCATGCAGGTATTTGGGGTACTTTTTAAACAGTGTTTTATCGGTCATGTGGGGGGGGATCTGTAACCTTGAAAGCAACTAGCTGGTGTTAATGAAACCTTTCTTAAGCATGTGATTGAAGTGGAAAGTTTTTTAAGGGAGTCTCTTCATTGCTCGAAGTGCAGACTCAAAATGAAAAGAATTCATATTCCATTCAAAATGTTTTTTTTTCTCCCCACTGATAATGTTGGAACAAGTATTAGCCAAGGTCGTGATGAAAAACAAAAATACCCCCAAGCCCCTATGTTTCTATTTAACATAGCATCTCAATTTATTGTTTCTTCACAGGGTGTCTAGTATACTGGGGATTTTGTGTGCATGGATTTGTTTTTCACCAAACAGAAATGTATGCAGAATCCATAGATACTTGAGCCAACTGGTAGTTCAGCAGAACATTAAGAGGTTTTTAAAAGCTTTTAGCTGGCTATGAACAGTACCTTTGCTTTAGATGCCAAAGTAATCAATGTAAATTACTGTGGAAGGCTTCCTCATACAAAAATATGGACACTTCAGAATAGGTTTTGAAGCAAAATGCTGCATTTTTGTTGAAGCACTAGAAGGCTTCTAAGTAGAGAGAAAGTAGATGGTTAGCCTTTGAATAAACATACACACTTAAAAATATTTTTGGGACCATAAAGATCAGATGTTCTTTGTCCTGTTGTTTTTGTGTGTGTGTGTTTTAAACAGCTAATCTTCTAAAATATGTTCTTTATGATTAATATCTTTTAAGACTATATTAATTCGTATTAAATGCTCATGCCCATTGCATTTGTCACAGTAGCATAGAATATGTTATGATTTGTTAGTCTTTTGAAATATAATGAAATATTTCTGCTTGTCTGGAGGACTGCAGCTGGAACCTTGGGTGTGCTAGGTACAGGGGTAATGTTTGCCTTGCCCAGTATATTCTTAGACATCCAGGATTCTTCTTGCTTGAACCTAGCTAGAAAGTAATGACATGACAATATTCATGCATGCCATCTGGAGAGAGCTAAGATACGGTGTCGGTTGCTATGTATATCTTACACTTGGTGTTACTGGGGATGCTGTAATTAGATGCCTACATGGTAATTTGTATGTGTAAGACAAAAAAAAATAATTGGGGGACATCATGGAAATGTAATCTGTAAGGAGAATTGGAAATTATTATTTCAAATTTTGTCCAGGATTTTCAGCACTGGCCTGAATACTCAGGTGTTTGCTTCTTGAAATTTTAAAGTGGCAGAAAATGAGGATCCCTCACAAAATGTTACACATTGACCTGGTTATTGATATTTTAGGTCATTGGGGCTTTGGATTAAAGAATAGGTTACCCTCTGTCAGCTGTTCCATGGTAACCATCCCTGCCTGTGCTCCTCAGATAAATGTGAGGTTATTCACAGAAGCACAGCATTAATCCAAATGGCTCAGACTCGCTGTAGGCTTGAAGGGTGTATGTGGATGACTCCTGTGGATCAGCTAATGTTAGAGGCTTGCTCACAAATCTGAGCCCTGCTTGATTTGTGGGCAAGCAGAATCTGTAGGTTAATATCAATAGACTTGGATTCATTTTTTTTCTAAATAATTTTGGCTTAAGAATTGTTGAAATTAAGGTATTTTTGTCACTTATCATAGATTTAAAAAGATAAGAGCTATAGTTTTATTTGATGAGACTGAAGGGTTAAAATCTGATCTTCATGTACTGTGTCTGTTTTAGAATCCTAATAAAGGATAAGTGAAAATGAGGCTGAAGACCTGAAGAAGGTGATCTGAGGGAGATTAAAGGACACGAGATAGAAGGTAGCTCTGTAATTGACAGTGGCAAAGATAGGCTAAATCCTCAAATTATTTTCATAAATAGTATTTAGAACTTGATGAAGGGGAAAAAATAGTAGGGGATAGTACATTGAAGGGAGAGTCATTAAAAATCTAGTTGCTGTACTAATGAGAAATGTAGTTCATTTCTATAAGTAGTTTGCATGAAAATGCTTCACTAAAAATATGTATTTTTATTTGATTAAGCTTGTCAGATCACTGCAATTTCTAAAGGGTCTATGTGTAGAAAAGAAATACCTTTTATATGTTATTAATTGAATTCTATGTAGGTTTATTTTTATTTTTTCTTTTCCCAGCATGTTCCTACACTGGTCTGAGGAAGGTTTGCCTAAAATTTCTTGTCAGTTATGTTGATCATGGTTTTCTCAGATGAGTATTTTTGAAGTCATCTTGAAAATTGCAGTAATGCCTGCCAGCACTCCCCCAAAAAGAAAATATTAATTATCTGTAATTAGATGGATTAGATAATTTTTTGTAGCTTTATGTAATATAGCTTTATGTAAAGATTTTTGTTGCTATTTTCAACTTTTTTTTTTTTTCCTCCCCCCCCTCCCCCAGGAAAGGCAGGGTGGAAGTAAACCAAAAATACTTATGTCTGGAAACTCCTGCGTGCCATCTATCAAAGGAGTTGTGAATATTTCACAATTTCAGATATCCATGATAATTTTGCTAATCCTTACTACAAAACCAAACTGTATTGAGTATGGGGGACTAAAGAAATGTTGCAAGGTTTTCTATATGACTTTCAGAAAGGCAAATGCCCACAAAGGTGACATCACTGACAGGAAAGCAAAGGCTTACTTCTGTGGCTTGGTTTTTGGTTTTGTTTTTTTTCCTTCTGTTGCAGTAGGCTCAATTACAACAGCTGATGTCACTTATTTTATTTCTTTCTAAGAAAGAAAAAGAGTTTTTTGCTTAACTATTGTAGGTGAGCTGTTACTTCTATACATCTTTTTCTTATTGCATATCTGGCCTTCTTGCCTATCTTGGGCTAGATTCAGGGAACCATCTTAAAAGTTTCTTCAGTAACGTGTGTTGTTTCCCCCTGACATTTTAGGATTTATTGATAATCTGTAAATAGAGGTTACCTAAAATTATTTGTAAAACCATGAAGTAAATTGACCAAGCTAAGTGGGTTTTGCTTTTGTGAAATATCAACCCAAATTTCCAACACTGCTCTGGCAGAAGAATTTTTAATTGTGCATTTCAGAATTACAGTTTAACTTCTGTGGAAACTGAAATACATGTAGCCAGTATTAATGGTGTGTGCTTTGCTGTAAGAGCTTTCTTACTGGGACAGCTGTGGTCACACAGGCTATATTTTACTGGTTTCTTTTGCTGAGGGTTACCAAGCAGGCTGCTGAGTTTACAAATGTTTTTGAAGATTATATGGTGTGCTTGTATCTGTCCAGATGTTGTGCATTGCAAGCTGCTGCTTGAGGTGTTGCTGCCCTTTTGTAGTTGGTGGGGAATGTGGTGGTGTTCTGGAATGAGAGAAATTGAACTCCCCTGGTATATTCTCTTAAAATCTGAACGCTTTGTATTTGATCCAACTGCTTGAACTTTTGTAGGTATTTGAGGGATTTATCAAAACAATGAAGGGGTAGAGGGTGGGTCAAAGCTCCAAGGTTTATTACATACAGAAGATGGTAGGAATGTGCCCTTTTTTTGTTGATACAGAGATCTTAAAAGTTAATGCTTAGTTATCTTCAGCAGTGTAAGGCCAGGCAGAAATGTTCACTCCATAAACAGCATTGACCAGAAGCCCCCAGACATTTCTTAGTTTGATATGTGGGCAATACTGATACTTTCTAGTAACCTAAGGCTCAATATATCAAATACTATAGTTGCATACTAAATTATGTATTAGATCATTATGGTTTGTTTCCAGTAAATAGTGCTCCACAAAGCAGGCCTACGCATGCTTCTAGATGCTGAGAGGAAATCCATTTATGGCCCTATTGAATTTTTCCTGTTTAGATAACAAAACTTTTTTTCAGATAGCCTAACAAATGTGTTAGGAAGGTAATGTGGTAATTTTTTTTCTGTTTGTCTAGAAAAACAAAGTATATGTGATAGTCTGCGGAAACCCTTGTCACTCAAAATAAGATTATAGTGTACTGATGAAAGAGCTGTCTTTGTTGGAACATATGTTTTATCCTCCTGTTGCACATTCCTTGTAAAGTGATAGAATACCGAAGATACACCAATACACTGCTGTCTGTTTAACAAAGGTGTTGTCTGGACAAAGATCAAGAACGGTTTGCTTGATGCTTATGGCAATTCAATTGTGCTTCAGGTTACTAAGTCCCGGATTTCACTACACGTTGTCAGGTCCTATCTGAGTAGTGCCTGAAAATGTACCGTAGAAGTTACATAGAGCACTTTGATTAAAAGACTGTATAATACTGAAAAAAAAAAAGAACAAGAATGATTTAACAGATTTTAAATCTGGACAAAGTAGTGTGTCTTTAACAGATGCTTGAGAAATTAAATGCATGTTTTTTCATGTATGAAAATACCATAAAAACTTTGGACATTGAAGTTAAATTAGTTCAACTGTTTTCATTTATTTTTGTGCCTACAGAGAATAGGTGAAGCTCCAGTATTTCAGGAAATACCTTGGTTTGTCCTACAAAAAATTAACTGCTGACATATGGAGGAGGCAGAACCTGTGCAGAATCTGCATTTAACTTTAATATCTGGATGCAGTTATTCTTAGGTGTGAGTACTTGGGTATCTGATTATTCAAAGTCTCTCATTAGTCTTGAATTTGATATACTACAAATTCAGGATATCCAAGATTCAATTCTATAATGATTTAAAAAAGAAAAAAAACAAACTGTATCCTTACTGTAGTGGAGTACAGGATTGTGAAGAAAAGGATAAAACATCTTAAAATCTATAAACTGAGAAATGTTGAAAATAGAATGAAATTCTTCTAAACATTTTGAAATCTTAGACAAGTCCTTGGATGTGAGAAGATGCCCAGTAATCTTCAAGTTTCCTTCTACTCTGACTTCTCTTCCCTTTAACTCATTAGAAGATGGAACTAATACTAAATGAGGCATTGGAAAATCCTCCCCCCCCTTTTTTCTTTTTGCTACCCTGGGTATCAAATATAAAACATGTGAACAGATTTTCTTGAGATAAGATGGGATGTTAAGCTGTGTCACCTAGCTAGCTAGCAGTGCTTACATGTTTACCTGGATGTCTTGACTTCCCGACAGTATGTAATTCATTTGGTTTGATTTCTCAGTCTGATTTATCCTGTAGTATTTGTTCCTGTTCCATATCCTTGTTGTTTGAGTTAAACTCATAAGGGCTCACTCTGGGGAAGCCAGTTATTGCTGTCCTCTGTCACAAAAGGTGGCCTAGACATCTGCTGTTCGGCAGCTGCCTTGCCAGTTCGTGACTTGGCATGTTGAGGAAACCAAGACGGGCAGATAGTTTATTACCGTGCACTGTGCTGCAAAACTCTGATAGTTCAGCCTCTAGTTAATGAGTAGCTGGGCTCTTGCAGAAGATGCAGGAACTTAGAAATGCAAGCTGAGTTGGAAACCACAGTAACTCTGTTTTTCCCCAAGTCAGAATCCTTAATCTTCTAAGGTGGAAGTGACCTGTCTTCAAAGCTCTCCTTCCTTCTGTTTTTAAAGGACCAAGTTGGAATCTTGTCTTCCGCAGTTAGCGTTTTCTATTTGAAAAACAAACTCAAAACCACCCTTGCCTCAAAAGCCCTGCACTTTTGCACAGCAGTAGTGTCCAGGGGCTCCAAACAAATGTGAAGCAGTGCGTGTATAAAGGAGGTGTGCAGGTGTGTGTTTTCTGTTTATCATATTTTCCTCTTTATTTTCATCATTAACCAGACAAATACTATCTGTAGAGGGATACGCTTCTACTTAGACTAATGCCAGAAGTTTTAAGAGGGTTAATGCATTACTATAGAAAGAATGTCCAAGGGTGAAAGCAAGTATTTCCTCTTGTACCTCTGTGCTTTCTGTTGTGATAATGTCCCTGGGTTGTATTTGCAGTTTACCTTTCATATCAGCATTAAGCATTGTTGCATTGTCTGTTCCCAAACACCACTTGTCAGTCTAATGGCTTCAAGGTCTCCTCTGTTACTCTACTTTTCAGCCTGTCGACCTTGCTTTTTTCTTTGTTCCTGTTCTTCTGTACCTTAGCTTATTCTATATCAACAGTGCATATCAAAATACAGCAATTGCTGGGAGAAATCAATGAACTACTGGGGGGAGAAATCATTGCTATCGAAACTAACGGAACTGCTTGTACCTTGATGAAAGAGGGGTTATGTTGATTGTGGGGCTAGGTAACTAAGTATTGCTCAGTCTATTTTGGGTGAAAAGATGGGAAAAGTCATGCCACATTTTAATTTCTACTGAGTATTCTTTTATCTGCTGTGTGCATATACTACAGCTTGTTGATTTTTAAGGTCTACTGAAGTGACTGGTGCTGGAAAGCAGTTATTTTGTGGTGTAGCTAAACTTCATTCTAACAGTGCTCTGTTCATCTCTTACTGAAGATTAGTGTGCTGTTTGAACACTTAAATACTTATTTCAATGAAATAATGTACTCTTTTAATGAAATTAGTCAAAGCTCAGATAAGATCTTTAACACAGTTGTGAAGAATGAATATTTTTCTTTTAGGTGCTCTCTGAGACTGTCTGTACAGTCTGCATAAGCAGAGGCACAAAGAGCAGATGGGTTTGTTCCAATGTCTTAACTGCCATATTTGTGTCGGGGAAGGATGCAATAGTTATGGTGAGCAGGTAGTTATCAAGTCTTGTCCAGCCTGGGGTACCTTTGTTGCTTCTATTGTGGTTTTTTTGTTGTTAATTATGATTATTTTTATGTAAGCAAGCTTTACTGGATTAAGCTTATCTCAGAGTCATTCTCAGAGAGAGCAGAAAGAAGAATCCATGTTACTGAAGTACTCTTTTGGGATTAAATCAGAACAGTGAAAGGCATTTTGGGTGGAACTCTTGATCCGTATGGTAAAGCACAATTCAGATTTGGTAGAATATAAATGATCTTTCTGCTTCTGAAAGCATAATTTGCTTTTTATTAGTGTCTTGAGGGCCTTAGTGCAGCGAGACATGTAAGCATGTGAGTATCTCAAAGTCTGCGCCTACGTACGTGGATGAGGGGGATGCTTTTCAAAAGCAAAATTGTCCATAAAAGACCCCATTATCTGTAAATGTCTCCCCTAGCTCAGGAGTAAGGGTGTGTTGATTTGGTTGACTATTTCTTCTGATATTAAATTGTTTGACTCTTAAAGATGTGACAAGTCATACTGGTAAATGTTACATTCTGAAAGTTAGCTGTATTTTCTTAAAAGGGTTTTAATAGGAAGCAGCTGATTCTCCTTTGACTCAGTTGACTCTTTACTAGCTGGCATATGTAGAATGAAATGGGTGATTCAGCTTCTGTTGATACAATAGTTGAGCTGAAACTTATGGAAATACAAAATGCAATAATAGGAATTTCTCTTAATTTTCTGTGCTTATCTGCATGCACAGACTAGCTGATTTGATATTTTTTTAGTAGTAATATTTTTCATGTCTAATTGTTATTTTCATTTCTTTTGTAAATAAGTGGTCACATAGCCCATTTTCTCTGCTAATATAATAAATATTGTAGTGAAGATCTGAATGTACCAACTGATATAACTCTAATGGTAATATCTGGGAAAAAACCCATGGTTTTTACCAAGGTCGAGAAGGCCATGCCAATACAGATGTGCTGGCAACCAGAGCTTCCACCTCTAGATGGTGGCAGTTGATCCACTTGATGGATTTTATTGCAATCTTTGGGATTTTTGGTAACAGGAGGTGGTGTAAATGCCCACCTCTGCACCAAGTTTTCCATCTGGCTGTTCAATTGCTTGCGAATTCAATGCAACCTGACCCCATCACCTGCTGTGCTCTCCTCTGCACCTACTGTGAATTACTTGGGGAGAGCTTGAGCAGAACATCATAATAAAGAAATACATCATGAGGACTTCTTGAACGTACTTAAATCACAGAAAATGAACTGAAGACCTACTGGAAAATTGGTATACCTGAAAATGACTTCTAAAAAACCAATCTTTAGAATTTAATGAGAGCTGACAAATTATGTTTCTTAACAGGTTTGCAGCTTACTATAGGCATGTTCTTAAATTGTGGATTACAAACTTGTTTTGATACCCGAATAAATGTGTTTCTCATGTTGACTTTTACTAAAAAGAAACAAGTAGACATATTTAGATGTGTAATGTGTTTTTGTTTGCTGTTTTATGATTCTGTCACCGATTTGTCACACTGGGATAATGTGTAAACTGGTCTTACAACAGCATGCTTCAATTTCTAGCTTCTAGGAGAAAATGTAGTGTGTATAGCTTGTGTTCTGCTCTGCCCTAAGCCTGCCACATACAGATTCAGCTGATCTAGATGAGAGATTATGCATTTTCTGAAAAGATCGTATCCTGATGCTGTGGCATCATGATTTTAGGTTCCCCAGAGAAGAAATAATGGATTTATTGTTTTGTTTCTGTTGTTGTCAGGGTGTTGGGGTTTTTTTTGTGTTGTTTTGTTCAACTTCTCTGCAAATATATTTCTGATAACACTTCATGGCAGATATTATTCCTATATCTGACTGTTCTGTGGTATGCTTTTACCCTTGGTTTTTTTTTTTCCTTTGACTTATTAACACTTCTAAATCCAAACTATGAAACTGGCAGCTTTCCAGATAGCTCCTGCTATGCATGCTTTTGCCTTGTAAATAAAGGTCTTAAGCATTCCTGTCACTAAAGGGCTATAAAAATATATGTATTTCCTGAAAAAGTAACTTGAGCACAGTTCCAAGGGGATATAAATAGATACTGTGATTTTTTTTTTAATATTATTTTGATTTTATTTTTTTCAGTACAGTAGTATCTGGACAAATGGCATAAAGCCTAAGCTGATTGGTATTTGCTGGCCTGAGACAGTAACCAGAACCTTTTTGATTTGTCTCGGTTAAAGTGTGAAGTGGTTTGGTTTGGTTTTGTTTGTTTGTTTTCCCAGCAAGACCTAGTTTTTGTTTCTGCAGCTTATTAATAGTTAGTTGTGTTTTACTGATGGATCCAGCAATATTTGGTCACATGTTCTTACCTTTGTAGCTACTTCTCTGATCGTGGCAACAGTATTAATTCTAAATAGTAAGAAATAGGGGGTGTGTGTTGAGGTGGGACTGATATCCCTGTTGTGCATGTGCTCTGCCCTGTTTAGGTAAGCAGAGATTCTGGGAAGAAGCAAAAATGCCAGTAAAAACTGGAGGTTAATGATAAAAGTTGAAGGAAGCAACAACTGTTTAGTTACTGTAAGGCTGTGCAGATAGAAACATCTAGTAATAAATGCTTAGTCATTTCTGTGGTGGTTAATTAATATATTCTCCTTTGGTGTTGCCTGCGTTTTTGTTTTTGCATCTGAAGGGAGATGTCTACGAGTATGACAACAAAATAGCTTCCTTTTGGATAAGGGGATATAGATAATTTTGAACAAAGAAATAAAACTTAGAATATTGGCTTGTGACATTCATAATATATAAAAGTTTATTGAAAACAATCATTAATTTTTATTCTTAAAATAGTTAACTTCCTGTGCCCGCCACTTATCAGGAAGTGTCAGGATGCTCTTAAATGTGCATTTCTTTCAGAGCAAGACAGAAAAGATTTGCCCAAATCTTTTGACTTGGGTCACTGAAGTAGCAACAGTTACTAACGTGGGAACTACTTCAAAGATCTCCTAAAACCCCCTCTATTTTTAAGTGTGATTTTAGGCATCGGTTAAATTTGTAATAATCTGTTCTTTTATGTTTTTCTATCAATTCTCTGCTGTACCTAGAATGAAGATTTATTTTTTAATAATGCACATAGCTTGCAGATGCATTTAGAAAGGATTAATGAAGTGACCTGTTACTGTCCAGATTTTTATGCTTAAATATTGCATCAGTATGATTTTTGATTTCTTTTATTTAAATGTAGGTCATGGGATTAGCATCAGGAAATGTGAGCATTTTTGGCAACATAGGGATGCTGTCTGCCATGAAGACAGCTTGAGTTTGCTCACTGTTGGTGGCAGAAGGAGACGGGCTACTGCACTACCGAGCTGTTTATTGCAGGCATGTGTCCCTGCCATGGTCTTAAGCATTGTTGTCTGCTGATTAGTATTCTATTTTAAGAAAGTGGTAAACCATCCAAAAGGTTTATTTTCCAATACTTGTTAAACAGAGAGAGGGATGAGTCCTTGGGTTTTATCAAATCTAGGCGTGCCAGCAGAAGCTGGTGGGTTTGGCATATTTAGCTGGTTACAGCTAAAGTTCAGTGATTTTTTTCACAGGTGTTGTGTTGCTCTACTGTGTGATGATAACCTCTGGAATGCTCAGGAATTTGCATGTAGAAGTTACCTTTCTGTGAATTACTCTTACTCAGTAACACTTTTGGAGGGTACAGAGATTGCCAGGTACTCTGCAGGGGGGTTTTATGCACAAAGTCTTTTAAGTATGAACACCAGTGACCCTTGCAGAAAGCTGCCTACTTCAAACGGGACCTGTCATTCAAGAATTGAGCCATACGTAATAAGGAAACATTTGTGGAATCACCTGGTTCAGTTACAGGTATTTTTAGGTTGGGTAATTATCTTCTATTTCCATGTTATGTTGAAAATGGAAACTCGTCAGCTCTTTAACCAGCTAATGTAACTGTTGCATAATGAGCATTAACACTTATCGACCCGATACTCGCTTGTTTTGTGTGTACTTCACACTAATATATGGAAAAATGTCTACTGAGCACAATGACTGTTTCAGCTGGAAAATTGGCAATTCTTCAACACGAGAAGCAGCCAACACCTCCCACAGAAACGGTCCAGCCATGCTAGCCTTTGACTACAGAAGTGTTTTCAGGAAGTTTTTGAAGGAGTTGTACAATTCACCATTGTCCCTGCTCGGGTAATCTGCTTTGCAAACCTGTTGGTAAAGTATTGCTTGCTTTTCAAAGCTTATGCGCTTGGAAATTATAGACGCAGCAGATGATTCCCCAGAAAGAAGACATCAAATAAATGAGAAGGAGTTGTATCCATTCACTTGAGCATATTTAGATTTATGAATTTGTAATTATAATTTTATACTTCTATAGGTTGTCCTTCAAAGCTGCTCTTGGAGGAGGTGACAGCAAAGACTAGGCTTTCTGGAATGCAGATCTGTACTGAATGAGAAAAGTCTGAGCTAGAATTAACTCTTGGAGGAGCACATACACGTGCAGATATCAAAGCATTCTTCAAGTTTCCAGCTGTCTGATAGAACCATTTATGTTGATGGTTAGGACCAAACTGTCAAACTGAGGATAGGGCATTTTTTTTTGTATACAGAATAGTCTTGAAGCATTGCTTTACATTTCAGACTTCTAATTACTGTTGCCTGGTGGCATAATTAGGATTTCATGTTGTTGGCAGTGATTTGGAAAGGTCGTCTAATCTCTTGGGCGTTAAGATCCTGTTCTATGATAATGATCAGCTATGTAGACTATCAGAAATAATTTTAATAAAGTAACTTGCAATTCCTGGTTTCACAGACATTATCTCGGCCATGTAGTTCGTACGTTCTAGTGGTGATAAGTGTTAGCTACCCGAAGAGGAGCATCTGCATGTGAAATGACTGCCTGCCTACATACAGCCATCCTTGCTGGGTGTAGGATGCATCCCTTTCAGATGGGTGCATATTGATAAGGACTATATACCAGAGCAATAAAGTGAAGTTGCTGTTTTACCTTAATAGTAATATTGATGTTTGCTAGTAAGTGTTTGGGTTGGCTTTTTTGTTGTTTTGTTTTTTTCTTTCTCTCCAGTGAAATCGTCTCTGGTTGAGCACCTTGGATAAAACAATCTTACGTGCCACTCTTGCAGGGAAGAAATTTCTAATATTTGAGTGGTGTAATGGACATAGAAACTGTTTTTACTAGTGTTGGTTGAGATCTGTTTTAAACTACGTCCTCCCCAGTGCTGAGGAGAGGGGGAGGATTGCCTCCCCTGACCTGCTGGCAGTGAAACGCTGGCTGTTGTTGGCTGTCTTTTGACATCCTGAATGCTTTTGCTGCAGTTCAAGTATTGGCCTTGGCATCCTGTCAATGTATGCATAAAGCAGCCTTAAGAAAGTGTGCAGGTGGAATTAACATCCAGAATATTTGGAGTTTAAATCTCTCATATCTATAGGTCAAGGAGAAAAATGTGTTTACACAGCTAATGGCTTTGGAGAGGGCTACAGTGAATGTAGTTAATCTTCTTAGGAAGTTGCTTAATTTTGCAAGGTTGTTCAGATTTGCTGTGTGGAAGTAAAATATTTCTATGTACTTTCCCTACTCCATTTTCTTCCTTTCTTTCCTCTTTTCTTCCCTGCTTTCCTCAACCTCATGGAAAAAGCCGTAGTCTCTTCTGCAGAAGAGTCTTCAGGTGAAGGCTTGTACGCTGGTGGATGCTGGAGTTGAGATACGTTTTTAGACTGGCTTGTCACCTCAGTGTAACAACTTCAATATCTTTAAAGAAAAAAGAATATTAGGCTGACAGCAGTTAGGGAGTACCTGCAGTGGGGAAGCTTTTCCCAGAAATGAAGATGCTTTTACCTTTTGGAGTTAATCTATTCAATATTTTTTAGTCCAAACTGCTGTGCTGTTTTTCTTGGAGCAGAAGGCTGTGGGAATGTGGGGATGCTTAAAGTATTCTGTGGCACTTTTCATTGTCCTGTTTTAGAAACCCAAGTTCTTGATGTTGAGGACCTCAGGCTCTTGGCTAAGCAGGGTTATAGGGGCTGATTAAGGCAGAGCAGATGAATCTGGCTACAGGAACTCTCGTTGCTGAACCAGTGGTGTGGTGTGGTGAAGGAGTTGGCCTGTAATTTTCATATTGCTTCTACCAAGCTACATTTTAGCTAAAAATGGAAGCTTGTGGCAATGCAAATATTTTTTTTAAAGTAGCTTGTCTACTTTTATTCTTAAATGAGCTCCATCTTTAATGTAGAAGTGAAAATATCACAGTAGCCATGATTGCATTCTGCAAGCATCACAGGATGCTTTTGGCATACCTAACCAAAAACTTAACCTGCTTTAAAGAAAAATAAACTCAACTTTGTGGAAAAGTTTGCTGTTATGCTTCCTTACTCTTCTTGCAGGCTGGTTAAAGTAGCTTTTTTGTTTTGTTTTTCTTTTTCTTTTTTGCAGAAGGCATATGAAATCTGCAACACCTCTCCTGCATTAATGAGGGTGCAGCACAGGACAATAATGGTGTGTGTTTTGGCCTTTGCTATTGTGTATTCTGTGTGCTGTTAGTGTTCCAGCATAATTTTACTTGTTTACATTTCAGGTAATTCTTTTAGAATTTAATTAGATTTCATTCTCTCTGTAGTGTGGGCAATTTTTTTCTGTTGAGACTTCTGAAAGCTGAATATAGTTTTATCTTTTTTCAGAACTTAAAATGGTCCTGTCATGTGTTTGTGTCCTGGGGGGGTGAAGTTTGGCCTCTAAGTGTGAGTTTTATGTCTAAAAGTGTGTTGTTCTGGCAGTAAGAAACAAAACTGCTTACACTATGATGGTTTTATAATCACAGTATTAAACTGTTCTTCTATAAATGAGCTCGGATGAGGATGATCCATATTCTAAGTAGCTTAACCTCCATAGCAGACACTGAAGTGGTTCGTAAATTTTCCAGCTAATAGTGAACTGTAAAATCAGAAAGATGCATTACATGTAAGCATTTCAGTTTAATGTTTATGCAGTTGTAGACTGGCTTTCTGATTTAAGATGATTTTGCTTCAGTACATTCTTGCTTTGTGCTTAGAATAAACTACCACCGTTCTGATGCAGCAGCTTTGAAGATGTACACTCCGGTGTCCATTGACATCACCCATAGCCCTTGTCTTGCTGTGTGATAGGGACAGATTGCAGATGTTTTGAATGTATAAGTGGTTGTCAGCGTTTCCAGGCTTGGGATGAGCTATAATTATTACTTTGTGCAGCCAGAGGAAAAGGATGTTCCAAAATTTCTTACCAGAATTTTTTTCACCTTGCTACAAAGCCAATTTGTATGTTCAACCATTAGTCTTCCAGACTGCAAGTGTGTGAATTACTGAACGTGTCGATTTCTTTACTTTTCAGTATCTTTAGGAGTCATAACTCTTCCAGAAGAGAGCTGTGCTCTCACTTGAGCTCATTAGTAGGAGGTTTATGTAACTTCTGATAAAATAGATATCTAGATAGATAACTGCTTAGAAAGCAAGCATACCTCAGGAACAGTATTGAGCAGAAATAATTGCCGTGCTTTGAAAATGCAGATGGGGGGCACTTCACAGTGCAGTGAAAATGACAGCCTTGTATGAGTGAGACGAGCATAGAATCCTTTTGTTACAATCCTAAATTCCAATAGGATGGAATTCTGTGTCGCTAGGGGAGCAGAAATGTTGGTCTGAGGCTTGGGATAGTTTTCTTGGAAAAAGAATGTTAAAAGTTTCTTGACATGAGCAAGTCTTTTGGTTATGTTAGTATTATTAAAGCAATGCCCATTTCCTTCATGAAGATAAGCTGGCTCTTTCAGTTAGCCAACAAAATATAGCCTGAGCTTTGATAGGTTTTTAATTGCTATTAGATTTGTTAAGAAATTTGTATTATTTCTTGATAATTATAATAATTCTGCTTTGTGGTTTGTTTGTTTTTTTCCAGAATTTACATGTTTGACAGCAGAAGTTGCCTTTCTACTGTAGTGAGAGAAAATGTAAGTAGAGAAATAAAGTAATTTATTTTTTCTAGTGCCTAAAATTAATTTTTCAAGTGGCTAACTTCAGGTTTTTTAGTCTGTGCAAGCCTAAAGCCTACCTGTTTCCTACTTCAGCATGTGTATTCTTTTGTCAACAGGAAGGATTTTCAAATGGCCAGGAAACCTGCTAAATAATAGATGTTAGTGCCTGCCTCCTTTCAGAAATGGAGCTGGCAAAGCAGGGGGAGACCATAGATGAGGTTGTTTCATCTCAGTGGGACAGGGAACTGTAATAAATAAAATGATGAGAATAGTCATTCTCTCATGAATGAAAAATTACTGATCTGCCATGTTTGACAAAAGAAAGCTAAATTTCTGTTGAGTAAAGTGGCCCTTGTCAGAACGTTCTTCTCAATGTGTCAGGATTACTTCAACAGAACCTAAAACTTCCAGAGTTTATATATTCTGTGTAATCATAATTATTACTAATATTCTTGGAACAGTGAAACCTTTGTTACCTTCTAGACTATAAGTTCCAATGTTTCTTCCTCTTGTGAAGGCCCTTAGCCTGTGAGCAACATTGCTAGTTAGCCATGTGTTGCGTAGCAGGTATTTGCTGAGTTAAATTGCTAGGTATTTACCCGCTTTTCAAAAAGCAAGTAGCAAGCTCTCGCCTGTCTCTTGCTCTAAACCAGGCTCCTGAGGTGTTTTCTAATTACTTGCCTCGGTCAACCCTGGACACCTCCAGTGGTGGTCTTAAGAGCAGAAGCTGCATCTGAACACAGTGTTCCCAGTGTAGCCAAAACAATGCTTTTACTCAGTGGCACTATGGGATTTTCAGTATTTTCTGTTCTATTTTCTATATAACCTTTTGTTTTAACCAGTGCTGGGTATTAAGCCAAAGTCTTTGAGCCTTTCAGTGCATGTTCTACAAGAGGCCTTTTCCCTTTATTTAAAGTTTGTATCACAGAAGCTTGTGTGATTCTGTACATTTCTTGTGTTCCTGTATACCCTTTTACGTCTGACATCTAAAATTATCTCTACCTTTCTATTTTTGGTGATCACCTTATCTGGAGATGTGTGTGCTTCAGGATCAGAAGGCAGCCCTGAATTTTATTTTTTTTTTGTCTTCTATTTTGGATCATGTAAATGGGACAGAGAACACCTTAAATTTCTTCCATAGGCAATTCTGATCTTCCTGTGTTTTCTAATGAGTAAGAGTCAAACAGGAATCAATATGTACTTGTAGTTAAATAACAAAAAACCCTCAGCTTTTCAATGTCAAAACATTGGAACTAACAGTGGACTGGGTATAATTCCTTTGTCATTGTGAGAATGTACAAGCTGCTGTGCACGTTGCTAATAGGATTTATGGTATCTAATAGATTAGCACAGCTTCATTTAATCAGATGGCCTGCTATGAGACTGTCTGAGAGGCATAACATGAACTCATTATTAAGGCTGTAAAGTTTTGGCTCTGGTTTTGCAAATGATGTGTTTTGCTTTTCTTCTGGCTGTTTACCGCACAGCGGAGTGATGCGCGTTAACGGGAAAGACGTTGAGGGAACACACATCAGCCAGCCCGTTAATTTGGGAGAAAGGTGATTTGGGTAACCTTCTTAGGAAAGTACTGTACTGGGGTAATACTCCCACAACACAAATTCAAACCCTGGGTGTTACCAGACTTGATAACAAAGGCTTGTTGGGATTGCTTGTTGGTAGTAGTGACATGTAGTAAAAATACCTTGTAGAAAACAAATCATCGAGGGATGGAAGTTCTAAATATTTGACTTAATGATAGCTGTGATTTCAAATCTGTGTTTTCTTCTTTTAATCTGTAGATGCTATTTAGGACAGAATGGAAGACTTCATCCTTTTTAAGTCTTTTCAGTAGGAATGGTGCAAGAAAATGAACTAATGAAGTGTTTAGTAAGTGTTGCCTCATTGCTGTTACTAGGTAGCCTTAGAGAGGAATCCTGTTTAATCCCAGAGTGTGTGTTTAGATGAGATGTATTCAGCTCTTCCCATTTCTCTTACAATGCAGGCAAGCATCAGTCCACATATAAACGTGGTGGCATTAATGATACCTTGGTTTCAGTAATTGAACTTAACTGGATAAACAGCTTGAGCTCTGGGAAGGCCGTTGAAGTTGTAACAATGAAATGAGTGAATCTGAGTTCTTCCTTAGCCTTTGGATTGTTCTGCCACTGTTGTCTGAGTAGTGAGATCTACCTTTACATTAGAATTGTTATACTGGGATCCTAAGTATATCTCCATTTGCGGGAAGTATGTGGAAGTGCTGTAGCTTTCATAAGGCTTTTTGTTTAGTCCAGAGATTCTGTGCCGAGTTGTTCAACATAAAATTGACAGGCAGGATGTAGAACTTTCCTCTTATCTAAGAATATAGCTCATGTAGCTTAGAGAAAAACAAATGCAGAAGTTGTTACTTTGAGATGAGTGACGTGGTAAATCCTTTAGACACAGTTGAATTGTTAAGTTTTGTCATATATGGAAAGTAACAAATTAGATGAAGTCAATATTTGAAGTCAAATCAAAAAATTTTCTGTGTGGGAAACAGAGGAATGAAGTGACACTTTTATGGGTAACTTCTGAGAAGAGATTAGACACTTGGGTCATTTGGACTAGTGAAGAATAGTAAACTGCCTTGCAAGTACACATATTCTTGTCCATAGCAAGAGGAGAATTATCTGCAAGGTATACTTGTCAACAAGATTAGGGAGAATTAGGCTTAGGGCAGAGACACTTAAGCACTTCAGCCTCTGGAAAGGTCTTGAGTGAGTTCAGCAAAGCAAATGTGTTATTCTCGAGAAGCCTGCCTTCAGGAGCACACTAACGGGGTCAAAAGCAAGTGAGGTGAGCATGAGTTTGGCTGCTGCCCATTTCTTCACAGCTGTGGTGGTGATTTGGAAAAAGAAAGGGTGGAGCTTATAGGGACTGTTTGCCAGCGGTTTGCTCGATTTAGCTATTTAGTAGCTTCTTTCAGCCCCCCACCCATAACAAGCTTATAGTTTGTCCTAGAAACCAATTTAAAATGGGGTTAAATGCCTTTAGAACATGCTGAGAAACAAAAAGTATGTTACTTAGTTATTCAGTTGTGCTAGTTTGCAATGAGTGATCCCATACCCAACAGTTTCTGCTTATTACATCTGTCTCTATTATAGAAATAAACCTGCATAAAAAATTCCTTTGTATTGAGGGAGAATAGGTAAAAATACTTGTCTTCTCTTATGTTTTCCTGACCTTACTTGTTGTTCTTGCTCTTTTAAATCTTATTTTTTTTCCTAAATGCTAGGGACTTGTAAGCTTTGCTGGCTTACAATAGAGCTGAAAAGCACACAACACCACTTTGGAGATAGAACACTGTTTTGTTTTTTTTTCTCCACCATGGTCTTATATTTCTGCCATAAATATAACTGCCTAAGACTTAATGTTGAAGAAATAGAGGAACAGTCAAATTGTTTGGCTGGTTCTCCCATAAATTTTACAGCCTGCTTCAGAGAATGACTATATTTTCATTCTCTTGGCTTCGTTAGGATTTTCGTTTCCTGAGTGTTAGTGAGTTCAGTCATGTTGGCAGGAATTAGAACTTCCTGTTAATGTTGAAACAACAAAGACTACAAAGGGAATGTGGAAATCTGGTTTAAACAATTCCTATGGATGCTGTCAGAAATACAGTTGAGAGTCTGGAGTGGTGTGGAATGCATAGGGGCTGGCTTCATACTCCTTCAGTGTTACAAACAGGAGCTTATATGAAAATGCATATGTATTAGAGATGGGAAAGACCTCAAGGGTTGCATGCATTCAGCAGCTAATTGTCACGCAGTGAATATTGAAACGTGAGTCCTACCTAGCAAGTGACTGGCGTCCAGATCCATAGAAGCTGCTTTAGCAACAGTAGTTGTTAAATTCCTTTAGTTCCTTGCTGCCTGTGATAATGGAGATAGTACTTTGCACGTAGGTGTAAAGGTTTCTGTAGTGTTGGTAAACCATTTTGCAGTTGTTCATTAAAAAGAAGCTTTCCGTAGAACATTGTCCAGCGATTGTCTTGATGTGGAGTTCACAAATAAAGCATTTTAGGAGCTGAGCTGCACAGTAGGGAGGGCAGGTTATGGAGACGAGTGTGCGACTGCATGCTAAGCTGCATTTAAGAAATTGGGTTCTGTTCGTGGGCTAGTTAATTGCTACAGATTGTGAAGGAGTTTGGGTTGTTCTGCCCCTGCACAAAGTGAATTGAAGCAAAGTTCAGAGGTAGACGAGTGTCTTGTCTGACCCGAGAGTTTCTTCTGTAACAAAAGTATGCACATAGTTACTGTGCTTGGCCTCTCAGTGCATCAGAGGGTTTGCTTGTGTGTGGAGAGAGATGTATGTGCTAGTTAAGCAATGATATCCCATCAGCTGGGGAATGTGACTTAGGTCCCTTCCGCTTCTTATATGGCTGCATCAAAGCTGCTGCAGAAGCCCCTCGACACTGTTGGGCTGCTCCAGCTGGCTTTGGCACGTGCAGCAGTGGCCTTCGGTGCACGCTAGATTAAGTAATAAGGCAGGAGCATGAGATAAGCTTATACAATTTGGTTTACACTCAGTGTATGCAAGTAATCTTTTTTTTTTTTGTGAAGTGAACTTTCTCAAGATGACTTTATTCCTAGGATGTGTTCATCTCCTTAGGCCTTTCCCTCTTCCTTACAAAGAAGTTGTGTTTTCTTCAAACATGAGAGAATTCTGCTGCATAATGCACAGATTCTGACAGGAAGAAATTGGCAGTATTTTAAGCTGCATGTTACGGGAGAATGTGCCTAGTTTGACTGACATTAGATTACTCAGCCTATTATATTTTTTTAAATAAAGCTGCATGTAAATCTTCAGTGTATTTACCTGTAACTCTACAGCTGGAATTCTAGTGTCCTAAATCTTTATCTTAATCCTGTCACTGAGTTGCTGTGACCTTGAGCAGAATGCTTAAGTTTTGGATCGTGATTTCCTTCTCGGAAATAGGAATGATACAATCTCTACATTCTTTTCACGCTGCCTGGAGAGGTTGGTATTTGCTTAGTGGGAAATAGGCTTATATATTAACTTAGAAAATGGCAGATATGGAACTGGATATCAAAAAGCTAAAAAATCTGAAAATCAGCAGTTTATCCTTAAAAACAGTCTTTGGAGCTCTCTAGTTCCTCTGAGCAGCACATGCTCTTTCACAGGGCCTGTGAACTACAACGGGAGCCCCAGCTACAGAACGTTTTCTCTTAAATGTAGAATGAACAAAACATCTTGAGAAACAAAAGAGTATTTGGAAGAAAAGAAGGTGGTTACAGATAATAAAACACTCCTGATGGGTTTTGTCTTAACTGGATTTTGGACTAAGCTGAATGAGCAATCTTAAAGGGGCTTAAAGATGACCCTGGAACCAGAAGAGAGTCACCTAGTTCCACAATAAAGTGAAAGGGCTTTGTGTAGATGGAGATTAAGACAGAAGCCACTGAAATTCCTCTACTAAAACATCTTTGGTTTCAGAGAAGAGTATACATTTGTAACTTAAGATATGACAACAAATCTGACATTTGTTCCTGGAGGTCCTCAGTTTGGAATACTATGAAGAGAGCTTTGAGAGAAGTGTGATTATATGGGATAGCAGTTTGAAGGAAGTTTCCAAAAGGAAGACTCTACCATTCCCCAAAGTGATGTTTGCTCTGCTGCTTTAATTTGCCTTTATAACATGTTCTCTGTTAATATAAAAACTTGGAAGTTGTCCTCCTCTATCTCCTTGGGAAGGGCTTTAAGGAAAAAAGAAAACCCCCATGCTTGCAAAGATAAATAAGCTGATTAAATCTTAACAGAATAATAGGTAAAGCTGCTAGCAAATCATTTGCTTTAATAGTAAGGGGTCAATTCTGACTAATAAAATGTTCTAAAAACAAGCTACCAGTGTTTATTTATAAACTCCATGTGCTCTATGTAGCATTTGAAAATGGAAACATTTATTGTGTTCTGCAATAAAAGATAAACTCCATCAGCACGTTTCTTCAGCATCTTATATTGGTATCAAGCTGCACAGATTTTAAAACAAAGTTTAACAGAAGCCAAGTTTTAGGTATAGGATGCTAGTGAAAATGCCAACTCGACTTTTAAAGACAGTTGTGTGGTTAATGAAAAAACATCTACATGTTCTTACATTGGAAAACAGTCCAGTAGTTGAGGAATTCTAGACAATAGCTGATGGTGGTTAGTGAGAAATACTTAAAGTGCTTATTCTTTTATTGGAGGAGTCTTTATTCTTGAGGCCTGCAGAGAAGTTCTGACATTAACGTTATCTGCTGCTTCACTCTTGGGAAATCTGAGTTTATACAAAACTGAATCAGGAAAACACTAATGGAAAAAAAAAAAATGTAAAAAGAGGCCCGGAGGAAAGGACTAAGTTCAAGCTTGATTTAATTTACTGTGGCTGGAAAAAAACAAAGCACATTTGTGTGTGGTAATACCTTATTCTGATGAGAGTTCAGAGAAATATTTTCACCTGTATTCCAGCACTTATAAACCAATTTGCTTTTTTTCAAGTGCTGTTTGAGATGGTTGAAAGGACTGGTCTCCTCTAGTAATTTCAAGCTGTGACTTCTACTAATTCTCATTATTATCACCTCTCTTTCAGATTTCTGGTTGTTTCAGAGGTGGCAGTGAAGCACACCTTTAGCACGGGAAAATGAGCGAGCTTGACCAGTTACGCCAGGAGGCTGAGCAACTGAAAAACCAAATCAGAGTATGTATTGTATCAGTGGATCCTGAAACCACAGTACAGATGAACGGTCACTCGTATGTCTTGTGGAAGACAGAGATGGATGAAAATGATGCATTAAGTTACATGATTTCAGTGCTGAAGTTAACATGGATATTTAGGAAGGGCAAGCATGTGTAACTGCTTTAGGAAGTTAGTTTTTGGTCTTTAATTTTGCTTTGACAATAATAGTGACACAATGCACAAAATGGATTAGATGAAAATTACTTTTTACTGAAGTTTGTGAGCCAGGCCATAACCAATGTTAGGCAACCTCCTCCTTAAAATAAGGTCAGCTCTACTGGGGTATTCAGGGCTTTGTCCAGCCAGGCCTTGAAAGCCTGTGAGGATGGGGACTGTCTAGACAAGCAGATACATTGCTTGGCTGTCTTCATGGTGAAAATCACATTGCCTTCCTCAGGAGAAGTTAAATGCTCGATATGCTCAGTGTGTTTTGACAGCAGATGGAGTATTATGCTTATTGCTGCAGTTAGGATGGCTTCTCTCTGGATGACAAGCAGAAAATACTCTCTGAACCCTGTTTTGAAGGTGCTTGATCAACTTGACAAAATGAAGATAGAGGATACAGAAATGTACAGAACTTTTGATTTCTCTAACTTTCTTCTGTTGCAGGATGCTAGGAAAGCATGTGCAGATGCCACCCTGGCTCAGGTAACTGTTCAAGAGTTTAACATGACTTCTGAAAATTTGCCTCCTTTACAAAAAAAGAGAAGATGGTGTAAGAAGGAAAATACAAGTGAATCTTTATCGCTTTTATATTTTTTTATATATATTACTTCTCACTTCAGTATTAACTTATTCCAGAGACTACTTTTATCTTCAGGAAGTTATATAAATCAGGAGTATTATGAACTTAAAAATCCCACACTTGGAAGGGAAGGACAGTTTGATCTGAAAGCAAGTTATTAATTCACCTTTAAAGGTGGAGACATGTTTAAAGCCTATGTCCCCACACCCACCTTCTTGGAAAACAAAAATTAGTCTACACCATTTTATCTCTACAGGAGTAGAAAACCTAGATCAAAGATCTGAAATCTTAGAAGTCTAAGAAGAGATGACCTAAACAAAGTAATATGCAAGAGTAAATGCGATAGAGAGGCTGCTTTCCTCACTTGATAAAGCCATATTACACAAAATGATGTAACTTTTGATTAAGCCATTTAAAAAAACTCAGTATTCATAATGTGGGACTTTAGTCTGCATTGGAATGCTCGTTTAAATGTAATTGTGTAGGTGTTACTTTTGAAACTATGAAGTGAAATACTGAGAGGATGACCCCTATTCCTGTTTCAGATCACAGCCAATATCGACCCAGTGGGGAGAATTCAAATGCGCACTAGAAGAACGCTGCGGGGACACCTGGCTAAAATTTATGCAATGCACTGGGGGACTGATTCCAGGTGGGTGCTAGGGATGCAAAATCAGTTCGTGTGGCTTCACTGTTCTTTGGGAAGTTGAGTGAGTGCACAGGACAGTCTTTTTTTCCTGTTCTTACCACTAGGAAACAGTAATTCTAAGAGATCTCAAACAACCAAGAGAATTCAGAAATGTTTAGTATCACTTTTTTCCTCCTAATAGCCACATTTTTTTGTTGGTTCCACAACACCAGTCTTCATCTATCTGCCTAAAAAAAAATATAGTTGTGGTACCACATGAATTCTGAGCAGCTGTGGAAGTAGATTTCATGATCAGTTGTTTTTTGGTTTTTGTTTTTGTTTTTTCCTGAAATGCTTCCTGATAACTATTGCTACTCAGAGAGAAACAAAATTACACTAGTTTTGGCTACTTTAATTCTCTTTAATTTACAAGAATTTTAAGGCACACTGCTGGCAGCAAATTTCAAACTTGAGTTAAAATCTGTTGCTGTTTCCTTGCAGGAACAGATTTTAAAAAAAAAAATCCTATTAGGAATTTTCAAGTTACAACTAAGGAGTTAGGAAGTTACAGCCCAGATTTTTGAAGGAAGTTTGATGTTATTCAAGTTAGCTTCTTACCAAAATTGTGTAAACAAGCTGCACCATGTGAAAGAGCTGCATGACCTCTCGTGTGCATGCATGCAGCAGATACACTACAGCACAGCAGCCGAGAGCTTAAAGACGACGGGATGCATCATTAAGATGACAAATAATCCACAATTTGCTATACCTGTAGTTTCTAAGCTGCTTGGTGCCTAAAAATTAGAACAGACACAATTGTTACTTTGAGTTAAACCTCAGTGTTTTGCACTTCAGTGTTCTATACCTGTGGAAGGGGAAAATTTCCCACAGATACATAGAATTCATTGCTTCTGGCATATAGCTTATTTAAAAGACAGGGATTTGATTTCTTCCTTGGCAAAGTGTTTCAAGCCAGCTCTAAAAAATATAACCCAAAGCAAAATAAATTAATGCAGAGAGACAGGAGTACTTCAGTGATTGCACTGTATTGTTTAGCTTGGAAATGGTCAGGAGAAGATGAACAGAACAAATTTGGGTACCATATTGGGGTATGGTGTCCAAAATGACTTGGAAAATGTGAAGACTATACAGACTTTTCTTGTCAGCATATCTGATCTATCTTTAAGCATGTTAAAAGCAGGTAAGAGAGCTCTGCCCAGTGAATTAGGTGCATCATGTTTGACACATTGGGGTGGTGCTGATGGAAAAATCTTAGGAACACTGCCCCTTCCATTAGTGATTCCTTTGCCGCATTTTGTTTTCATTTCCATTGTATTTCAGTGCTGACATTCAGAGTTTTTGAGTGTCTGAGAACGTAAATTTCTGTTTTAAAGATAGGAAAAAGGAGAACGTGTTGATAGTGTAGTTGCCAAGCTCAGATGAGTCTGAAGCCTGTGTTGAACACAAGCACTGATTTCACACCAGTTTTCTCCCTCAATTTTCAAGACTGAGATGTTAGTTAAAAGGCTACAGTTTCTCCTGAGGTCAGAACGTGTCAACATGTAGGTGTTCCATCACATATTCCATAGTATTTGGCACTGAAATTGAGTGCTTGCAAAATTTATTTTTATAGTGCTGATAACTGAATTGTGCAATGCCACACTGTATTTAAATGGTTTCAGGTATCTCGGCCTTGATAACAGAGAGAAATACATCACAAAGGTGTTCCTTCTTGTCTTCCTACAGTGATGGTGTTTACCTCTTGTTTCCCCCCTAGGCTTCTAGTTAGTGCCTCCCAGGATGGCAAACTTATAATTTGGGACAGCTATACTACAAACAAGGTAAGACTGATAGCTTTGGTGCTGTGTAATTCAGTTGTAAATGCAAGGGAAGGAAAAGTTACCATTCATGATTCTGGCTGCATTACTTTCATAGTCCTAAGACCAAATTTTGAATTCTCCAAAACACTACAGTTTCCATTTCAAGAATACAGCAGCGTCTTAAGTGTGTTGAGCATAGAACCACGCACTACAAACGGAAAACAATTAAATACTTAATTCTTGAGAATGTTTTGATTTGTTTTGATCAACAGAAAGCAAGAAATAATTGGCATGTTGCACCAGAATGGTCAGAGATTTAAGCATAGCCACAGTAATTTGCTGCCTGTAGTTAAGTAATGAAAGGCCTGGCGTATACAATGGGTCCACACTTGCCACCTGCCGTTGCATGATGCAGTTCAGCATTGCTCTTACAAGTAAGACAGTGACTGGGATTTACTGGTTACAGTTACTGTTATCAGGGCTAGCAACCTTTCACGTGCTGCCCCTTTTGAGTTGGGTTGACAGAGCTGCTTAAGTCTGTTGTGCACAGGAGTATGGAACTGGGTTTATTTCAAATACATTTTCCTGACTTAGCTCATCATAGCCTTAAAATCAATTTTGCCAATGCACTTGAGTAAATGACATGCTGCAGAGGAGAGAGGAGCAGAAACAACTGCAGCAGCAGCTTCCTACAGCTGGGATTATTGTTGAATCCCAGTTGTGAAACTAATGAATCCATAACTTTACTGAAGACTAATAATACTGCTTGAAAAATAAACTCAATACTTTGCCTTCATCCTTCTCCCTTGACCCCATCCTGCAGGTAAATGTGATCTGAATTAACAACTGAAAGATAAGATGGTAAAATAATGACTTGTATACCATGATTTCCATATTAGTATCTTCAGTTCTTATTTGAATGCTAATTAATCCATGGCACCATCAAGAGGCAGAGAGCAGCTTTCATATCCGAGGGGAATGGAATCTGAGTTACATATTTTCCTAGAATTAGAAATAGAGCTTTTCAGCTGCAAAAACATCCTCCCCTCCATGCTTCTTGGCAGTATTGATTCGATGAAATAGCAGCTGAGTTCAACACAGAGAGAACCCCAGACCAGTGAAACCCAAACCACAAACCCTCTGGAATTAGAGGTAGAGAACAGCTTGGTGTTGAAATGCTATTAAATGTGACTAGTACCTCGAAGCGGTTAGTGCAGAAATAGTTGAATGACAGCCTGCAGACCTTCTGTTGTCAGTTCCAGCACACAGGGGAAGTAACACAGTTGTCGCAAATTGGTATTTTCTTAATGGTAAAATAAAGTGGTTCAAGGTGAATATTCTAATTAGTTCCTCGGTAGAAGGCACCAGCAGCAGAGAACAGCCAGCAGTTGCTACTGTTCACCTCAGAAGTGCTGGCAGACACATTGCATATTGCATAAAATCTCCTAATATGGATAAAGATATGATCCCTTGCTTAAATATGCTACTAACAGGTTTGAAGGATGAATGCAAAGAGTTAACGAGACAGAACAGGTTTATCTTCAATCAGCTTTGGTACTAAAGTTCTGTGAGCCCAGAATGACAAGGAAACTTGGGGTAGCTATTTAAATATGAAGCTTGATTGCTTGTGGTGGGTTTCCGAAGGATTTAAGTGGCAGTGAAAGCGGCGATTTCCTTACTTGTTCAGTCCAAGCACAGCATCTAAACCTTGGAATGGGCAGTTCTGCTGACTATACATGGAAGTCAGTATTTTGCTGAGCCTGCAATACACCAATAGTAATCGGAGCACTGAAATGAAATAATACACAATCTTGGTAAAAAATAAATTAATCTGGGTTGGGGCAAGGCAAATCTGAGGTTTTAATTACCTCATTACTTGGTCTGACCAGCTACCTATGCCAGTTACTCTCAAAAGAGCGTGACACTCAAAGAGCCAACGACTTTTCACTGTATTCCTTTTGACAAAAAGATGATGTATGTCTCGAAAGACAGGTGAGAAACTTCCTGGTGGTAAATTCTTGAACGAGTTGATGTGTCTGTTTCAGGTGCATGCTATTCCCCTGCGTTCTTCTTGGGTCATGACTTGTGCATACGCTCCTTCTGGAAATTATGTGGCTTGTGGTGGTCTCGATAACATCTGTTCCATTTATAACTTGAAAACTCGTGAAGGGAATGTACGCGTCAGTCGTGAACTAGCTGGTCACACAGGTGAGTGCCTGGTCAGAATGATGGAAGTTACCTAAGCATGTGGTGAAGATTTAAAAAGAAAAATAATCAAATTTCATTTCCTGATTAAAATACACTTCACGGTGCACCTCTGTTTCTCAGGCAGGACCTTATCTACATCCTGCCAGCTTTGAAATGGCTTTTCTGTTGACAGTTTGGCATGTGGTATTTTAGTACGATGATGCTTTAGAGCCTTCAGATTAAAATCTTGACTTGCTGTGATGCCAGGGTGTAACTGTGTGAGTGTAGCCGTTGAATTGGGTGTGGTCCACAAAAAGGTAAACTACATTTTGTCCAAAATGTTGGCGTTCACTATATAAAAATTGTCTGTGGTGTGGTTTGAGGCTTATGTAGTGGTTCTTGCAGCATCTTCAGGAGATTAGGAAGCAATATATAAGGAAGCCAATATGCAATGTGGAGAGTAATCTCTGGTTTTAGTCATCAACTTTTGATTTTGTTTTCAGGATATTTGTCATGCTGTCGTTTCTTGGATGATAATCAAATTGTTACCAGCTCTGGTGACACCACTTGGTAAGCAGTAACATTTTGCTATGATAGCTGTAAGAAGTCATTACCAGTTATATGCTGTTGTTGAAGGAAACTTTCTTCTATGCAAATATAATAGTCATCCAGTGGAGTAAATTTAATTTAGTGTTCATATATCACATTTTTACTTGGAAACCTTGAACTTTCAAGTTTGTTAGCTTTGGTTGCTTAGTTGTGCCCATGTTCTGAAGAGCCTGGCCTAATTACCTGTGTTAGGATGGCATGGGAATTTATTTAATATATTTTTTTACTATAACTATTTGGTGTTTAGAAATAAGTGTATTAGACTGATTTTTCTTGAACTTCAGTATTTATTACTTTAAAAGTTTTATCTGCATTTCTCTAATAGATAATTTAATTTGTTGCTACTCCGAGCTCCTAGAAAATAGTCTCCAGTGACAGTAGATGGGATTTTTGAGGAGACTGTAGTTGTACATCTTAATAAATACTACTTTCTGAACAGAAAAGACCTCAAATTATTTTTATAGATTTTTTTTATCCAATTCTTAAAAGCATTGCAGCTCTCCCAAGCAACACTTCATATGCCAGAGGCTGTCTAATAAATACCTCTCCTACACAGCGTCAGTCTCTTTGAATGCTCATCTATTAGTCCACTGATTCTGAGTAGCTACTGAGTTTATACCTTTGGGTTTTATACAGAAATGTTTCTAAACGTATGTTGATGTTTTGGTTGTGCTGTGTTTGTTGCAAACCCAAGCAAACAGGATTTGTTGAAATTTTGCTCTTTCTAATACAGCTGCTTCAGGAGTTACTGTAGTAACTCTACAGTTGTCTGGATAAGAGTTTGTCCTTGACATCACCAGTTCAGCCAAGCTTCAAAGTACAGTATCGAAGTACAGTCGTTTCTCATTTGCCTAGTGCAAATCTGCCACTGATGGGTCTGGTTTAGTGAGAAATTACAGAAATTAAAAATCCTTAAATGTTTAGACATCTTATGAGGGAGGTAATGGTGTCCTTCATCCTTTTATACTCTTCGGTTGCCACTGTAGTAGTGGTTTTGCTGTCATGGGAAAGTGGTGCAGCTTTAAGTTGACAGGCAAAGCTACACATCCTCAGTGAGCTTTTCACAGCAAGAAATGCTGACTCAGCCTTTGCTGTAGCTTTACCCCACTGCTGCTTTAGCTGAGGCTTGTGGTAGTACTGGCCAGTAGTCACTGACGTAAGGTGTTTGTGTATAACCAGCCACTAGTTTTTGTGCGCTGTTTTTGAATCAAACCCCTTAATATTTAAAAACTGATCATGGCTTTTAAAATTTCCTATGCACAATTACCCCGTAACGTTGCCAAATAGTTCAACAAAGAACATTTTTTTCCTACTCTTGGTGTATTTTGGCTTTGTTAATACTTTATGGAGTTTCTTCTTTTAGCAGTGATATAAATGAAAAGGTTTAGACAAGAATTTCTGTCTAGACCTTCTGCTGGAGTACAAATGTTGATTTTTGCCTTTAATTATTCTTTCAAGTGCTCTCTGGGACATAGAAACTGGTCAGCAGACAACTACGTTTACTGGGCACACTGGAGATGTCATGAGTTTGTCCCTTGCTCCTGATGCCCGGTGTTTTGTTTCTGGTGCCTGTGATGCCTCTGCCAAACTGTGGGATGTTAGAGAAGGAATGTGTCGACAAACCTTCACTGGCCACGAGTCGGACATCAATGCCATCTGCGTACGTATCGACTCGAATGCGGGACGTGAGACTTCAGTTTATGTGTTTCTGTTTCTCTGGTCTTGGCTCTTAAGCATGTAGAGGATGATGTAGCATTATGGCATATTTTCTTCAGTTATTAATTTCTGTGGCTGGACAAAGTAGCTGAAATGTGCACAACTACGGATCCTATGTGGGAAATGGAAACAGTGGCTGTTCTGCATGTGCTTTTAATTACTTCACTGGTTTTGCCCGTATCCCAGTAGTGTAGAGGTATAGACTCTTCTCTGCTGCTTTCTCTTTCCACATGGTCTGTATAAAATGCTATATTCAGTGAGTCAGAGGAATCAACTCTGAAATAATGTGTTTTGTTTTTTTTCTTTTTTCCCCTCCCTGCTCCCTCATCAAAGTTCTTCCCAAATGGCAATGCATTTGCCACGGGCTCAGATGATGCTACGTGCAGGCTTTTTGATCTTCGTGCTGATCAGGAACTTATGGTTTATTCACACGATAACATCATCTGTGGCATCACCTCTGTAGCATTTTCCAAGAGTGGACGTCTCCTCCTAGCTGGTTATGATGACTTCAACTGCAACGTCTGGGATACGCTGAAAGCTGATAGAGCAGGTAAAATGGTTTGGTTTTAAATATAAACATTGTAAAGTAGCATTTGGTTCCATTTGCAGATTAATGGTGCAAAATGCCATTATTTCAGTACTGAAATGCATTTTATGTATCAGCCTTGTCTGCGTTGAGATTTACAACTTGAGATTCTTGTACTTTGAGACCATAAATGTATGGAGATGAATTGGGAAGTTTCTCTTGATTAATGTCTAGGTTAATTTACAATTAGCTGTATTTAAGTTCTGTAAAAGCATTTATGTGTGGTGTTTTGTTTGTTCTTTCTTAAGACCTTAATTAAGAAAAGGAACAGAAGGAGGTGGTGAACTTGCTTGCCTGTTGAAATGAGAAACAATTCCTTAGACTGATCTGGGTTTACGGTCCACGTAGTCATGAAGTGTGATTCTGCATTGCCAAGTTTTAGCACTGATTTGAACTGCTACTTTGTCAATTGTTCTGCTTATTGAAATGTTGAGACTTAAGATTGCTGAGCAGATTTGACACTTCCATTGTGCCCGATTCTGTATTAAACACGCTTGTGGTTATGTACTTAGTTCAAATTGTGTAAGACTTCTTGGCCCTCTCTTTGTTGCAGCACTTACGCAAGTTGATGGTAGATGAATTTTGATATATTAATGCTATTTCCCCAGTAAAATCGAGGTGACTCCTAGGTACTTCTGCTAGCTCTGGCAGCTGGCTTCTGTATCGCCCTGACTTCCTCCAGATTCTATCATCTGCTTCAACGCTTGGGATTTGGCTTCTGCAGAAATGCACGATTCTGTGCTGGGGCTTAAACACTTGTATGGATTTAATAGGATCTGGAGATTAATGGTGTTACTCACAAAGCATTACTGCTTCTGTAAAGTATATCAGAAATGTTACTACTTCAAACATTGAGGATCCTCGTGTATGAAGTAGTCATTTGTGCTCAACAGTTAAAAAAATACTAATTTTTAAACAAAGCGATTTAAGAACTGAAACTGACTTAATTTGTCTTCTGCATTGGTGAATAGTAAATGGAGGGGGAAAGCCCAAAATATGAATGAGGAGAGTCCTATGAGCAGTGTAATTCTTGTATAAAGATTAAGTCTGTCAAGAATAACTTGGCTCAGTGCTGCGGACTGGGAAGAGCTTGAACATAATTAGGGTTTTTTTTAACTCCTTGAAACTGTTAAAGGGGAGAGAGGAAAATGTTGGCTCCCTTAATTTTTCTGTTTAATGTCTCAATTATTTATTTTTTTAATGGTACTACAACTGAGTTGTAGCAGATCTCCATATTGACAAATAGATTGTATGTAGGAGTTTGTCTCATAAGTGCCTGTACATGTAGTAAGATAAAATTAGATGGAAAATGCTTTAGTGATCATAACATAATTCAGCTTAACCTCTGATTTTACACATTTTCAGAAGTTGTAAAATCGAACTGATCTTTACCACTATGGAGAGGAAATAGTTATACAATGGATGATTACACTATACTTATTGCTGTGACATTGGCAGCAGAATTTTTGGGGCTGTGATTTCACAACTCAGGGGGAGAAAACAGCAAATGTCATGACGTGGGGAATATGTAAGGAAAATTCTGGAGTAATGCATTACCCCAGATTAGCCCCTTGCGATTCCACCCAGTTACAGCTCAGTTTGTGCTTAGAAAATCAAAAGCATTTACAAATTCCAACCATGTTTGTTCAGGATTTACAGATGTCTTAGGTTGACTAATCCAAACGTGCGTGCCTCTGTGTTACTTGAACTGAAATAGGAAATCATCACAGTAATGTAAGATGTTTGTTACATGTTCTTATTTATAGGTGTCCTTGCCGGTCACGATAACCGTGTCAGTTGCTTAGGTGTGACTGATGATGGTATGGCAGTGGCAACAGGATCATGGGACAGCTTCCTCAAGATCTGGAACTGAAGTAGGTATGTATCCACTTCATTAATGCTGTCCCTGTTTGGTGTTCAGAACGCTTTTTCCAGGTCTGTACATTGCTGTTTTACTGGTGCTGCAAGCTTAGAGTTCAGAGCAGGAAAGTCCTCAAAATGTGACGAACAATTTTTGGCATATTTTATTTTCCTGGTAGAGGTGACTGCTTGGTCTTTTGAGTCTGGGTGGGGAAATAAATGGCATTCTTGAAAATGGGAAGATAATGGCTAAAAGTGTCGGTGGGTAGCGTGAGGAAAGCTTGAAACTTGATTACAGTTTATCAAAGTGCAGCTCCTAATAAATCTTTCTGTGTGCCAGAAGAGCGGCGGACTCCATGACTGGAAGAAGTTTCCAACGGTTGAAAATTAAAAATGATAGCATATCCAATCCAACCATACTAACTTGGACCCCCATCCTCCCCAACTTCAAAGGGCAAGATCTTTTCCGTCTCCTGTTGCTGAAATGAAGAGCACAATTACCTTTCCAAGAAGAATTTCTGTGTTGTAAGCAAAATGAAATTGTGCATTCCTTTTGGGACCATTTTTTTTATTTTTTTTTGTCTTGAATTGAAAAATGAAACACTATCATAAAAGCATGACCAGAAAATAAACTTGAGCATAATTGTGAAACAGCTTTCACTGTAGTTTCCAAGTTGAAGTTAAGGACTTTATCTCTCTCACTTGCAAATTTTAAAGTCATGTTTGTAGCAGGATTTTTTTCAAGTTTCCTTTTTAAATGCATTTCTTTATGTATTTAATTGAGCAAAACAAGGGAGTCCTAGCCCAGAGCATCTGGGGGTTGTTAACGCTGTAAATTTAGTCCCTAATTTTTTTTATTTTATTTTCTAGTATCACAGATAATTGTTGCACAAAACTTGGCATATATAGGATAATGTTAAGCAGTAAGGTAACCAAGCACATGCTGTAAAAGGTAATGAATGCTTGTTTAAAGAATCCTCTCACCTTTTATGGGTAACAAATGCAATCCTTGGTCCCTCCTGCCCCCCTGTTTTTCACCACACTGATTTTTTTAATCTGTTTTGGTTTTGTCCACTTGCAAGGGCAGTTTATATATCCTAACACTATCCTATAAGTCTCAACAACCAGGAATCTCTGTTTTCAAAAGAGACCTATCCTACACTTGGGTATTGAGTCAATTCTTTGTGTATGAAATGATGTACAAATCAATGTTTTGAAAATAATGATCTTGAACTTTCTAAGTTAAACAAAAAAAAAACAAACCTTTTTTGATTGTTTGCCATATTGGGTGGGTTTACTCTTAGAATCGCATGCTGTAGAAATGCTAAAAAGTGCATATTGGACTAAGTCCTTAGATGTTTTTCTTTGAAGAAATAACCTGTTTAAAAACTGTAACCATTGTCGCTGTATTCATTTATTGTTGCTACTCTGTGCATAAATCTATGAAGAACTCAAGTACAAAGCTATGCACGTTTTGGAGTAGCGTGATAAGTCACTTTTTTTTTAAAGAAACAGCCTGTTCAAACAATCGCTGTCAAAGATTCTGGGGTGTGGGAGGAGGGAACCTAGACCATCTTCTTTATAAATCAGTTCCTCACAGCCAGTTCCTCTTGTAGGATGAGTCCTTTGCATCTGATCAGAGTCATTTTTGTAATGAGCAGGTTTTCCTGGCTTTCTTTTCAAATAAAATGTTAAAAGCAGCAGTGTTTGGACAGCAGATTGTTCTGTTAAACTTTCCTATCTTCTCACTGTATCCAGAAATGCTCCTTCCTAGCAGCAGTAGTAGCTTTTCTCCATTTTGTTTTTTCTGCAACATTCTGTACAAAAATGTGCTGTAATTGTGCGTTAGGCCTGGATTTGGCATAAAAGATGAATTCCCTCTTACTCTCTTTCATGAGACTACTCTGTAGAGCTTTCTCCACGCCCTGTATCCCTCTTCACCTTTTGTATTTAATTTTAAAGTCAGTGTACTTCAAGAAAGCTGGATGCAAGATAGATACTATATTAAAATGTAATGTTATTTAAGATGTAATAAAGCAGTTTGACATGAGTTTTGACTGATCTGTTTTGCAGCTTATTGTTCAACTCGCCAAACGGCTTCTGGCAGGATTTGAGTTAGAAATAAACACGCCAGAGAAGTGTATGCTGCCCCAAAACAAATGGTATTTTAAAACCAGCTTGGCTTTTTAATGGGGATTGGGGCAGAATATGCCATGTGATGGAAAGGTGTGTATTCATACGAAGGGACGCGGGCTTTGTTTTAAAGCTAAAAGCAGTTGCAAGATGAGCTAAAAACCTCATGATTTCTGTTATTTGAAAGCGTCACCAGCAGCAAACGTATGTGTAAATGTGTAGTACATGCTAACACTGAATGGCAAGCATGTGCAGCTTGGTGGCTGCAGGCATTTTGCTGCTTCCATTCTTAATTATTTAAGATGGACAATTTTTGGTTTGATCACTAGAGATACGCTAGAGCTTAACCCAAACCTGCTGGCAGCTCTCTTAGCTCAAACTCCACATGAAAGTAGCTAGTATGATTCATGTGGGATGCATCACAAAAATGCTTTGTGGAATATAGGAGTGTATTACCTCAAGCAGGAAATCAGAGCAACATGTTTAGTAACTTTTTTTAAAACTTTTGTGTCCTTTAATAGGAAAAGGATTGAGTGGAACCTCTTGTGTTATTGCCATTTGAGGATCTGGCCAAATAAGCTCTGTCACTGTTAGCTGTCCTTACTGTAGATATTGAGAAGGGTAAGTAGTTGTCATTTTAATGCTGAGTTAAGAACCAAGTCTCTACAAGGCAGTGTTATATCTGGGGGGGGGGAAGTTTTCTGTGCACAGAAGCAAATTTCTGAGCAAGAGGTGCTGAAAGGCAATTGGTTTAACAACTTGGTATTGGGCCACTTGAGGGTTTGGGGTTGTATTTCAAGTGGGCAAAGTCTCTTGTTTTGACCTAAACAAAAGTGGATTTTCCCTTTTCACATCAACCAAGAGAAATGCCAGTGCCATAGCTTGGTTTGATACCAAACATGGAAATTCTCAGCCTCAATGGAGAAGTTTTTAAAAGCTGCAAGTACGGAAAATATGATGGTGACATTAGTTAACTAGCAGCTGTTAGCTGTGAGCTTTGGGTTTTGGGCCTGCAGAATGCTGGTAAGTAGCTCATGGCTGGAAATGCTTAAATCTGGGAATTCAAATTTAGTCGCTTCCAGTTCCAAATGGTATAGCTGTTTTTTCCCTCACATGGTATATTTTTATTCTGATGTTTCATATGTGATTTTTGTCTAGTCTATAATAAAATCAATGCAGACATGATCTGCCTTACCTACCTTAGTCTCTATCCATATGTTGCATTACTGCTTCCTGCCTGTGCTGGCAATAAAGTATCTGCCAAGACAGTAACATCTTGTGTCAAGAAGCTCATGTGCAGTTGAATTTATTTGAAATGCAAACATCTGAAACTGCCTCTTATTACAGCCAGTGCTTCTGTTAGATAGGAAGCTTCAAACTCTATTATTTAAATATCTGTATGCTTAGTTATTTGGAGAGCTGTAACTGAAGAAAAATGGGTATGCAAAGTGAGAATCGCTGAACTCTTGTCTCTGACTTTGGGCCAAGTCTTTGAGTTTTGAGTGCCTTTCATTTTAGGGTGCGCTTGGATCGGTACCCAAATCAAAATAACTTGTGTAATCTTACCTATAGCAACCCTCCTGTAGGCTTTGAAAAGATTCTGACTTACAGATAATTCTGGGATGTGGATTCAAAAGAGCAGCTTCGCCTAGCTGCTGGCAAATCTCTAGAGCAAGGTTATGTAAACTGAGAACGCTAATGTGAAAGAGAACAGTTTGTCTCTCCTTGGGCTTAGTGGCAGCACTTGCAGTTCCTTACCCGGGAGTATCTATCAGATGCATGAAGGGATGAGGTGTGATGTCCCTGCAAATGAGGATGAGGTACGTTAGATGATGATGGTGGACAAGACTGATGGATCTGAGGTATTTGGATAATAAGTGGGTGTGGAGATGGGGAAAAGGTTACAGTTGTCTGGACCTGGCTTGGAAAGTGTCACGGTGCTAGAATGGATGTCCATGGGACTGGAATCCTCTCAGGCAGCTGGGAGGAAGCAGTCGAGTGAGGGAAAAGATAACAGGTGTCTCAGTACCTAGAGTTAAAACTTTCAGTTAAAATGTTTTCTTTGCTCCTCACAGCCTTTATTTTTTTTAGTGAATTAAATGTATTTTAAAAGATCTGAGGTTCTAGTGCTATTAGAAGAAAAGATCTGAGTTGGACCTTCTAACTCCTGACCATTAAGTGCCCTGGAGTGCATGTTTTAAATCAGCTGTGAAACATACTTAAAATTACTGACTGAATCATGCCCTCGAAGAGCTAAAAATAGAATTATCTGGTCTCTGGGAAGTGGCGGAGTAAATAAAGAATAATAAAACCTGTCACGCTTGATGAGTTCTGTGTATCTTGGTCTCCAACATATCCGGATCCTGTGTGGTATTATGATTAATGCTGTTTTTAGTGCAGGTGTGACCATGAATTCAGATTTGAGGGGAAAGCTTACAAGAACCAACTCATGAACAAGTTCTAATAGCAGTTGGTTATTTTGCATTGTGCTGCTCTGGTTTTATTCTCTTCGTGTAATCTTTGGAAAGTAGGCTGATTCTGCTTTAAACATGAGGTTCCTCAATGGGTCTGAGTTGAATGGGTCAGTTTCTATCTATATTCTAATTCTCCTCAAATATGTGAAAATCTGAAGTTTTTTCGGGTTTGGGGTTGTATGAGAAAGGGAGGGAGGAAGAAGACCTGGAGAAAGTTTGGAAAGCATAAACAATAGATTTCAGATTGACTGTTGTAGAACTGGGGCATTCCCAGTCATCCCTGCTCTGAGTGACCCTGTCACACGGAAATTCCCCACATGCTGGGTGATGGGAGCAGACATCTTGTACCCCGAATGACAGCTGCCTGCATCCTGACGGATCTGCTTGCTTTTTCTGGAAGTGTTATTTGCAGATTTAAATGTTACTACTTTGCTCCAGTGTACCTGAGGAGTTAAAAAATTCCTGCTCTGTTTCTTCTTAAACATTACTGCGTGCTGTCGTCTTTCTTTTCTTGTTGTTCTTGTGAAGCCTGATCTGCTGGTAAATCCAAACCCATCAGCCTGCTCTAGCAGTCGCTGTGGCTGGACGTTGTTCCAGGCTTAAGTGCTTGTGCTAAACCACCTCTTCAGGAAGCGCTGTTCGGACAATCTGCGGTTCCTGTTTCCTGACAGGAGATGGTACGTGACTGGCAGATTTCTGGCCTTCTGACCACAGGGCCTCACGGTGGGATCTGTGCTCTGCTGCCTTCGAGGTTGTAACCTGAGAAAATGTAAGAGCCTTGAAATGCAGATGGGGGAGAAGTTTCCTTGTGTAACCCTGACTTCAGGGGTCAAATCAGTTTGGTGGAAGCAGGCAAGCTTGAGCTGAGGCTTCCCATGGTGATTCCTAAAGTCTTGTCAAATATTGACAACTGCGGGGTCCCAGATCGGGAGCTGGTGTTCCAGAGCATTCCCCCTCTGATAATCTGGGCCCGTTCCAAGTACGCTGTTCATTAAAGGAAGGCAAAGCAGGGTGATTCTGAAACTGTCCACGGAATACTCACTCAAGTAACTCCCGGCTTAAACCAAGTCAATTTTGTCACAAAATAGAACAAAGAGAATCTTATTTTCTTTAATTATTCATAAGCCATTTGCTTTAGATTAGCGCAGTGAGATGTGATTGACCCCTGAGATGTATTCATCTGGAGCTGGAAGTGGGAAATGAAAAGTTTATTTGATGTAACAGATTTTTTAAATGGCAAAATAGACAAGAGCGGAAGAAAGTCTGTTATAAAGGATGAACTATTCAAGATGGTAAAATGTTGAGCTCTGATGAAAATTGTGAAGTACAAACAGTGCAGCTCCATCTGGTGGTACAAAACCTAATGAAGATGGGTGGTCAGTGTGTAGAGCAAGCCTATGACAAAGCAGCCTGTGCTGAATTTGGCTGCAGTATGTTCCTAGTCCGTGGAACCTCTCCATACATCTGCGGAGTCTGTTGAAGATATTCTGATTTTTCCACCAGGACTTACAAACAGAACAAGCTTTTCCTAATGCTTACTTTTTTTAATAGGGATTTTCTTTACTAATTTATTTTAAAATTTCAGATGGAGGAGGTGGGGAGGTTAAAATCAGCCAGAGTTAGCTGGAGCAGGGTCTCTTAGTCCAGCTCTTACTTAGAAATATTGGATGCAGCTCATAAAGAGCCTCCATAATTCCCTGCACTTCTCTCTGCCCACCCCCCAATATTTCTGAACGCCCTCTCAACATTTTTGACACGCTCTGTCACAGCTCTAAACCAAAGTGCTTGCTCTTTTTAGCTTCCCTCCTCTGCTTTAAGTAGGAATTGGGATCTGGAGCTTCTAATGAAGGCATCTTGATTGACAAGATATTCATGCCAAGATCAGACTCTGCTGCCCACTTCTATCCAGCAGCACAGTGCAGTACCTTTCTGCACTGGAAAGGACTAGTGCTATGATATCTACTACTCTTATATCTGATAGAACCATCAAATAAACTCCAAGTCCTTGTTTACAGAAGCAAAGCATTTTAAGATCTATAGAATTCTAATAACTAGGTTTTGTCTCTTGCAAAATAAGGATTCTTGTCGAATGAAGTGCAAGTAGGCAGCAGCAGATCCTTTTCTACACTGGCTGGTGCTTGCCAGTGTGAGTCATGCTGTAACAACATGTACCTGCATATAGTTATCGAAATTTCCATTGATTTTCCACCATAGTTCCTTACCTTATTTCAAAGATTTACTTTCTGTGATATTATAAACAACACTGAAATGAGGCCCAACAGGAATAATCTCTTTTGATGCTTGGCTTCCTGAAGCTGGTACTTAATCCAATGGGAAGAACAAGACAAGATTTAGAGTGAGTGGTAGACATCTGTCATTTAAAGTTACTCAAGCTTTATAATGACAAGGTTTTTTGCACTGTGTTCTCTTAAGTTGTGAGAATACGATGTTAATATCCAGAGGACACTAAGTAGGTGCAGTTCGCTTCACGGAAGGTTATTTCAGGTGCCTTCTTACATGAAACAAAAACGTTGGAATATGCTTTCTTGTAATTTTTTATTTTATTTTTGCCTAGTTGGGATCTGAGCTCTTGAATGAACAATAAGTATTCAAGGAGTGGCAGCTCTGGGAGTGATGGACACCACTTTGCACTAATGAGAGATCTGGGAGCCTTTCCAAGGATGACTGCATCACTTAATTGAACAATTCTATATTTCATCCACTGCTAGTATCAGATGTGTGTTTAACCCACTGCATTCTGAAAAGCTTGTCAGGTCTTGTCCCAGGTTCGTGCTGAAAAGTAATGTGAAAGAATTGGCCAGGGTATGAGGTGTTATGGCAGGAAGGAAGGATAAAGAGCTGAGAGTGACCAGTGTGGAGGAAATGGATTAGATGCAGTGGCCAGGCTGGTGTCAGTGGCAGTTCTAAAAAGTAATGTTGGAATTAAAATATAGTCCTGTTGAGCAGTTCTATCTTTCTCCTCCCATGGCTTACTTCAATCAAGTGATAGCATCAGACACAGTGACAGGAAATGGAGCAATTACAGATAGACTTCAAGGAACAGCTTATCAGAACAGAAAGTTAAACTTTCATAAGCAAAAGGACCATTCTCATCCTTTGAAGCTCGGCACAGTTCTATATGCAAAGAGTAACTTAACCAGAAAGACCAGATGGGAGCCAGGCAGCCTTATGACCTCCGCTCTGATCCTAGTAAAAGTGAAACTTCCTAACCAAGTTGTAGACCTTAAATTAACAGGGCTAGCTTCTCATTCTCTACTAAAACATAAATTAAACCTCTTGGGCCTGTTTTACGGTGTGGCAGCCGTATCCTCCTCGCCCTTACATTCCAAATCGTTCTGTCAGTTCTTTGCACTTCAGCCAGGATCATCAGTTACAATTGGTGGTGTTCAGTGGGTGAAAAATGGGCAGTTAGGGTTACAGTAGAACCCCTAAGAACTCCAAAACCTTTCTGTCCTCGTGTTGGTTCTGCATAGTTTAACTCATTCATACACTGGTTCTAATGCTTTACTGCTTGTATTTGGATGGCCAGCAGCAGTGATAGCTATAGCAGGCAGCTCAGCTTTCTTCTGCACCCATACTGCAGGATTGTGATGCTTGCAAAGAATCCTCTTTATCTGAACCATTTGCAGCAATTTTTTTTTTTAAGAAATGCAGGAAGAACCCCCTTGCCAAACCTGCATATGCCCTTTGAAGTACTTTGTCAACTTGATAATACAAAGCCTGCATATGTCTCTCCAGATAGAAAGGCAAAAACCTCCCAGCAGATTTCATCCCCCTCCTGTGAGGAAGGACTTCCCTCCATTTTGTACTCTGGGGGAGTCCCTACATGGAGCTGCTTGTGATTTACCCTTGTCATGTAATGGCCAAGTTGGAATGGGGGCAGCTCCCCAACCTGTGCTTCTGTGGTCAGCGAGAAGAGTATTCCTTTGCCTTTGCTCCTCCTGCCTGACATCCGCTGGCTCAGGCTGATGAATCTTGGCAGTTGCCGTCATTTTCCGCCATGCAGAATCACTCCAGTGAGCAGAAAAAGATGATGGCAACAGGATCAGGGTGGGATTAACATAACACGCTCTCATTGTTAGAGGAAATGTCAACGGTAATACATTTGGGTCTATGCCAGAAAAAGCACAAATATTCTTAATTTTACAGCTTATTCTAGTAGAGAGAGATAGTCTTAGGAGTCGTGTTTGGCCGAGTTCTTCGCAGGACATCCTCTGCAATGATATCCAGGGGATTTATGAACCTATTCCTCCCACTCAGATGATAGCCCTATTTTTCTTGATATTGTTTGAGAGGCTTTAATGCTTTGCAGTAGGGAAATTCAGCTCAGTGGAGAAAGACCAGACCATAAAATAATTGTTTGGGCTCTTTGAAAATTTACATAACTGAGCAGCTGCATCACATCTGAAAGTTACTTGGATCTTTCCCCCACCTCTCCCACCCTTTCCATGTCGCAAAGCCAGCAAATTTCATTAGTAGTCCAGTGCAATTTAAGATCCATCGGTGTAACAGTCTGCAAGCGATTCCAGTTTGTATCCTGCCCTTCTCAGAATGGCTACCTGCACTATTGCTGAGTGACATCAAAAGCCTTGTGATCCTGACAGAAAGCATGTGCATTAAGGACTAATTCTTAGTAGTGCCATGCATTATTTAGGGGCTTTGCTTGCATGAGCAGTCAGGCACAGGCTCTTCGGCTGTTGGGAATTGAAGATTATGTGAATATTTCTGCCATATGTGAACATCAAATACTGCTGTTTCTAGGCTTGTATGGCGTTTGGGCTCTGACTTCTGACCTCGTAGTTGTAACTGTATAACTATCCTGTTAATTTAGATGGAAGTAGCCTGATTTCTGGTCACTTAAGTTGAAACGTTGGTTTCAGTGTGATGTTTGACAGAATGCGCGTGCATTTCCTGAGGTATTTTAGGAAAAGAAACAAATATATGAGATGTAAGGGGACAGAACTCTTAAGGTTCTTCAGAACCTTTTAAGCTATGAATTTTGATTCCTATTTGTAGGCAGAACCCTGAAGAATTAAATATTGCTCCCTCTGCAGCTTCACACTGCTAATGTAATTGCCAAAGTCGGGAGCATTTGTTCCTTCTGTCTTGCCATAGGTGAAGGTTAGCGGAGGGTATTTCTTAATTTTATGGTCATTTATTAAAGTAGAGCTAAAACTTAAACTCTTCTCTACAAAAAAAACCTATGCATTTGTGATTTAATATCATGTAATTGACCATGTTAGGAGAGTGTGTTTAGAATGTGGAGAAAATAGCACTTTGGAGATGAGTAACGTGAGGCTTTCAGTTCTGCAAGCTGCCTGGTGAGGGTAAGGTACAGAGACCCTTGTACGGGCACACTTTGTACGCACAGAATGTAGCGGGGCCAGTCTTGCAAATTGATATAGCTGATGTACTTGGCTCCATAATCATCTTCTGCAAGATTTCTTCCCGGGATGAGCACGAAAACCACGCTGCATCCACTCTATCTGAGGTGCCTATAATGGAACAGAGTTTGACTTTGCATTGAATCGAAATGTGTCGGCTGAAAAGCACCGGGCGGCAGCTTCTACTGCCACCTGGTGTCCATGTCCCGTTTGGCCTGGGAGCTTGTCCTACAAATCCATGATGCTTTGCAAGAGTAAGGGTCTTTCTCAATGTCAAGGTGTGGCCCAAAGACAAAGGAGGTACCAAAGGTGGGCAATGTTTTCTCTGCCCTAGACCTGTTGTGGTGAACACCTGGGAAACGCACCTAGTGGAGCACTGAGGAGCGTAAGGAGCCTGGGATTTTTTTATACCTGTTGCTGTGGTTCATCCTTGGAGAAAGCCCAACTTTGTTTCTCCTGCTTTGCTTTACAGATTATAAGAGGGTTGTTCAGAAGGGGGTGTGATGTGTTCTCCTCAAAACCTGTCTTTCAGACCTGTCAATTGAGAGAAGAAAGCTCAACCGGGTGAAGTTCTCTGAAACTCAGGGCTTCTTCCTTTCACTGGTCTACTCATCCAGTAGAGTCCTTGACAGCTTTTTTCCTCTTATTTTTCCTGCTAGGTTCTGATTCACATAGACCCATACCTCCCTGGAGAGAGGTGGACCCTCTCTTTCCCAGTAGGCTCATCCCCCCAGCTCTAAGGATCAGAGAGGCTGACAGGAGCACCATTTCTCCAACACATGACTTATCCCAGGATTTATACCCATGGCCTGCTTCCAGGGACTCTTGTATTTCCAAGTGGCTCGGGGATGTGCCGCTGCTGTTGTGAGGGGACACTGCTGCAGACAATACTCTTGCAAAACCTCCAATACAAACTTACTGTGTCCTTCTGTCTCTCTCAGATGCCCCAGCAGAACATGCTGTTTTCCTGAATCTTCTGCATTCGTTTAGAGCTATGAAGTATGAGGAGGAGATACTATTCCTACTGCACTCAATCTTTACAGGAGTAGCAAAGCCAACCTTTCATGTGTTCCTAACTGGGCTGACCTAAAAGCTAGTTGTGGGGAACTGTCTGGAAAAGGCTCAAAAATGAGTTGGGTCTGTCTGGGGCCAGTCTGCTGTCACAGATGTGTAAGTAGCTTTATGAGCTCAGTTAAGCACCTGGTGTCAATGCCCAGTTTGGCCTGGCACCTTTTGTGCTCGAACCCTTTGCAGCTTAATTAAAAAGTTCAAATAAGAACTTTGTGCCATCTCACGATCACTAGAGGGCACCCACTGCTCCAGATTTTACAGCAGCTCGTTCCTGGTTTCTAGGCTTGAGTGCTCCCTGCAAAACCCCTGGGCAGGTTTTGGAGCAGGGGTAGAGATGCGATAGGAGCAGCTGCAATTGCAGTTGACACAGACTTCAAACCTAAAACTAAACTTGCAGAAGATGTGAGGAAAACCTCTTTACTGAGGTTTAAGTAAATAATATGAGATTGAATGGGACTATAAATACGTTGGGGAACACTGCAATCTGTAGTGATCAGGTCGATTAGAGAAGTAGTCCAGAAAAAATAGATGATAATCGGTAGGAAAAAGTACTGCCTCATTTAGAAGGGATAATAAAATGCAGAAAATACAAACAAAGGGGAAGACAAATATAAGCAGCAGTGCTTCAGACAAGAATTACAGAATTAAAACAGATCTCCAGCTAAATATGATGTCATGCTCCTGCAGAAAAGGCTAAAATCATACCAGGCTGTACAAATGGAATTATCTCTGCAAGCCCTGTAGAGCAGCTTTTCTGATGCTGTGCTAGCTCCTCGGACAGCGTAATCGTTGTGATCTTAGGCATTGTTCTGCAAGAAAACAGGGTAAACTGGAAAATATCCAGAAGACAGCAATGAAAACATCAGAGATGTAGATAGCATGCTATGTAAGGACTGTTTAGATTGCAATGCTTCTCTTGTTTAAAGAAGAGACTGGAAAGAAACAAACTTCTGCGTAAAAGGCTGCTGGAATTAATAGAATATATTTATTTATTTTTTTCCCGTTGAAAATAGAACAAAAAGTAAAGGGAGTTCAGAATCTGTCAAGGAAGTTTTGCTCTAGAAAAAGTTTATTAATGTAAGAGTTACAAGTAACTCTGAGATACGTCCTTAGGCTGCTGTAGTGTTTCCACCATTAGTGAACCTTACGAAAAGTTTTAGTAAATACCTGTTAGACATGACACAGATAAAACTGATCCTGCCTTGGGGCAGAGGAATATATGACCTCTTGAGGTATCACCAAGTCCTATTTTCCTATGATTAGGAGCTGTGCATTAATAGCCTTATAAACATCATGTTGCCTGACCTGGTTACTACCCGTGTTTTCTGAATAACGAACCCGCTGTCTCACACCAGGTGAACACTTGGAGACAAAACAGGAAATGAAAGCATGATTCAGGGTCAGCCGAAGCATAGTAATGGTAGTCACAAGAGAAAGTCGCTCCTACCAGAGCAGACCAGTGCTGCTTTCTGGTGCTGGTTCTACTGCAAATGTCTTAGGGAAAGGACAGATTTCCCTGGGGTTCCACAGTCACCCTAAGCCTTCTGTCTGGGGTAGTAGGACCGGTAGTTTTACCCAAGCTGTTGTAAATGTAGGTGCAGATCTGCTGTGTGTGATTATTTCTCTGAAAAATTACCTTCCTCTTTTCTATGAAGAAAGGCTTCCTCTAACTACAGAGCAGCTGTTCTTTTAATATGGGGGATCTGGTGGGTATATTTCCTTTTGTGCAAAGGACCAGGATATCTTCATCACCTTTCTGCTGCTTTCTGAGCACTAGAACAAAGGTTTCGAATGGGAAGGTTTTCAAATGCATCTGTGATCTGAGCATCTGCAGAACACAAGCGAGTTGAATACATGAAAAGAAGAATGTTAATGCTGGGGTATAGAGAATTCTAATGCAAATGAACCAGGAGTTGGCAGAGACTAGTCTCTTTTCATTTCTGTTTTTGACAGCTAAAAGGGTGTGATGTAAAGCTTATATTCAGAATTAATCCTACCATGCACTGAAGCTTTTGGATTCCAGACTGGTTTCCTCTGCATTTGTGTTGTACTGATCACAGCAACTGCTTTTATGTTTCTGTTTTCAGAATATTTAAGTTTACCCTTTGCATAGAATTTTTGTAAGTGTGTTGGGTTTGTTTCTTTGTTTGTTTGTTTGTTTTTTCCCAAGCATTAATTCTGCCTCCTGGAGTCCACATCGTGTTGCCACTAGCCTTAGTTTGGCTCACCTCTTGGTGAAAAGGCTCTACTGACTTCAGGGCAGAATCTGCGTGTTACCCCACACTGGGCTAAGCAGCAGCAGCAGCATTGCAGTGGGGAATGTGTGTTTGCAGTGCATCGTACGGCTGCTTGGTACTGTAGAGAGCTGGTGTGTGGTAAGATTTTGTTGTGGTAACCTAGACATGCATCTTCCACCTACATTTCATAACTACTTAAGCAAGAAAAGCCTGCAGTGATAAATCTTTCACTCGCTAACCCTTGCTAGTGATGGATCAGGGTTTGACCATTTTACTTCTCATGTCACATGCTGAACTTGTACCTTTTGCTATTTAAAATCATTCCGTAGATGTGTAATGGACTCCAGATGTCAGTGTGACTGATGACACACGATAACAAAGAGGAATCGAATGTACCCTTAACCATCTCACTCTGTTTCTTCGCTGCTGCTCATCAGGCTTTTCAAAGTTTGGGCAATTGTGAAAACTTGTGACCCAACTTCCTCTGCTGTTACAGTAAGATATTTATCTTACTCATTTAACTGGGATCAAGGACCCAGAGTTCTCTTTAGCCTCTCCACTTGGAGTTTCAGACAGTGTTGGCTTTCTCAATGTGACAGTCCAGCCTTGTAAAGGTCTAAGGGGTGTTTGACTTCAGAGGGGTCCTACAGAAAATGGAAATAACTCCTCTAGACCACACATCTAGCTGGTAAATTGGCCTGAAATTCAGTGCTGCAGCAGTGTGCTTGCCTTTCAAACTCTTTATTTTGCCTTCCCAGGGGAAACTAAAGCAACCAGTCACGCTGCTTTCCTTAAAATAAAATAATTATAATTAAACAAAATAAAAATCGAGGTCTTCACCAGGTTTCCCATGATCTGTAAATGGTGTAATAAGTACATTTCATTTTTAATTCTTGTATTAGGGTACCAACTGAAAACCCCCAACATAGGGACTGCATGCTTCTCAGGAGCATGCAGAGAGGCGTTTCCTGTATTAGTGAGATCAGAATCTTGGACAAGATTGATCAGGAGGGATGTAATTGTAATTGATCTTATTTGTTCTGAAGGCAGGAAATCAGTCTCCGTTAGGCGAGGAGAGACAGGAACCCCTCCCAAAACACCCCAAGCTGTATCCCCAGCCAGTCTCCGTGGGTCTGTCTCTGTTCTGTATCCTGCTGTTGTGTAGGAGGTAAGTCCTTGGTGCCTATTTGACGCTACTCTTCACATGTGAGATTTCTCCAAGATCTCTCCACTCCCCATTACCAAAGTTTTCTTTACTGGCTGCCAGCATCTTTCGATCCCATCCTGACGTTCTCAAAGACAATCTGTGTTACCAAGGGGATGGAGTGTGGGTCTACACACCAGTGTTCCTGATCACTTCTCTCAGCTGTGCCACAGATTCGTTAACCCTTGTGCAAGTCAATTACTCTGGATCAGTCTTTAAAATTGGGATAATGACTTTTACGTAAGGATTGGAGGTGTTTGTAATCAGCCTGAACAATGAATGCAATGCTGTGGCATACATTTCTCTGGCTTTATGTCAGTGGCTTTGTAGTTTGTGACCACTGAAAAATAGTTCATTTGTGACACTTGTGTGCCACCGTTTCCATCAGAATTTAAGCTTTGCTTAAATTTGCTTTTTGTTTATATTTTTCATGATTCCTCGGGAATTCTGAGTCACCAGGCTGTTTGAAATGAAGTTTGAGGTAAGAACTATGTTCTTCACCCCTGTTGGGTGTTAATGGAGTCAATTTGCTAATTGCTTCCTGTTCACTGGAAATACCTTCTGCTGAAGGTAGATTTGGGTGGAAGGTGGAGACACTTGGCTTTTTAATCTAAAGCCAGACAAATTACATTTCACAGAACTGAGCACCTTAGTAGGAAAAAGCAGTATCTCTTTATGCTTATTTCCAAGTGTTACTGCCAACATTTCTCCTCTTACTTCTCCCATGTCTTCCCTGGAAGAAAGGAAGCACAGCCTGGTTTAGAGAGCTGAGCTCCACTGTTGTGCTCATGGTGGCAGGGAGGACATTCTCAACATAACTCTTCTATTTCTCATGGCACTTCAGTCTGCAGAGGATGGAAGAGGTGTCACCAGCCTGTCTCTTCTATTCGTCCAGACCAGAGGCAAAGCTTCCAAGGTCGCTGCTGAACCTGGGCAGCTCAGAGCTGCTGTTGGAACTGCAGCTCTTCTATAAATAGGATAGGCTCAGCTGCTTAGCAGCAGTCTTATCTCCACCAGTTAAAGAGGTTAAGTGTTCATCGTGTCGCAGAGTTCACGCCTCTTATAAAATGTTGAGCTTGGGTGTGGGGAAAAAACCCTGCCACTTGGAAGCGTTTCTTTTTTAACAGCCAATACCCATTCTTGGTGAAAATGGTTCTAGTGGGGACTTACCACCTTCACCTTCCTGAATTTGGAAAAAAATCCATTCCAGCCCAGACCAAATGAACATTCCCTCCTTGGTCAGCCGTTGTAGTCGGTCATTGGGTATGGACAGGCACAGGTAAGAAAGGCACGGTGCCTGAGCCTGGTTCCTCTGCCGGGATGGGTTTAACTGCAGCATTGAAGATGAATGCTTTGGCTCTGTAAAACTGTGTTCTGTGTTCCCCTAGAGTCACGCTGTGTTACTGTTAGAATATCTCTTTCAGCACCTGAAAGCCGTTTGAGTCTCCAAGATATCACTAATGTCACAGAACTGGGTATTGCTTCAGTAATGGCCTGCAGCCTGGGCTCTTATCTTGTCTGGAAGGAGGTTGGAAGAGAAATTCTCACTCAAAATACTGCACTTTTTAGAAAGTGGCAAAACTTGCCTAGGGTACTTCCCCATCTGTCACAACTGCTTCCTTTTTTTACTGTTTGTCTCATCGTTTATTGGCTGTCCTTTCTTTGCAGCTCCCCGTTTCCTGAAAACATAAATGAAGGGAAAAAAAGTAAAATCCCAATTGCCACATTCTTAGCTGCCACATTCACCTTGTTCTCAGTTGTGGTTTTATCCCGATACCCATCCCCCTCAGCCTGTGATCTCTCTGGCTGAAATGCAATTT
>JANHFX010004114.1:1761-44375 GCA_027560015.1 Chloroceryle amazona
CTTGATACTTCCTCTGCTGCTTTGCCTTGTCTAATTGAATCTCCTCTTTACACCATCACCTTTTAACCCAGCTAGCTGGGTCCTGAGACTGTCCCTGCTCCCACCTTTGGCAGCACTAGGGACAGTGTGGGCTGGGCACATGGTTGGGTGGCCATGCTTTCTCCTGCACTGCAGGAACCCACTTCTCACGAACTCTGACATTAGCCACAGACAAGCTCAGAAGGCAACTATGCTCCATCTAATCCTGTGAAGTGTAGGGTCTGCTGTACCAGGGGACAGCTACTGGGACAAGACAAAGCAGTTATAGCTGCTTGACATTAAAAAACTAATCTAAAGGTGGGTGCCCATTAATTAAGGAACTAAATCAGCAGAAACAGAGCTAGATTTGATCATCTCCTCAGCCTGAGGGGTTTAAATTATGTGATTTTTTTGAGACTCCTAGAAATGTATCATTATATATGACCTATCTATTCTGTAGCTGGTAAATGTTCTTCGATTAGGTTACCCTTCAGACTCTATGTCAGAATTAACCCAGACAGGAAAAAATCTATTAAATGAAGAAACCTGACTATTACACCAAGCTCAACATATCCAACAGGGACTAGTAGGACATTGGGTCTGGAAACCAAGACACAGCACGCTTTATATAAGATCGGTTAAAAACATTTCTGCATTATTTAGAAAATGCCTTCTTTCAGCCTAACCTGGACCTTTGACCAGAAAGAAATACTCTGGTAGAGGACTTCATAGTAGCAGACACTCCAGAGAAACCCAAATTGTTTGACTTCCATCAGAGCTAACATCACACACAGGCAGGGACACAGCTGGTCTGCCCAGACTCACAGCAGTAGGAGTATCAAACATAAAATATTACTCCTGTACAACTGCTGGTACAGCACAAGGTGTTGCAGTAGTAAAAGATGGTACTCATAGCAATCATTGGGAAACCCAGTTCAGATCAGCCTTGCTCTCAGGTGGAAACACAGCACTTATGACTGAGGAGGAGGGATGAAGTGCCAGCACTGATACCAGAGGTCGCAAACATGTTTTTTTATTCTGACAAGAAATCTCTAGAATCAGCTGTAAACTGGAGACGTGAAACTGATGCTGCAGGAGTGCAGATTTCCAAGGCAAGGAGAGATGAGACCCTTGCCTGGAGTGAGACAACTCATTTGTAGCACTAATCATGAGCAAGACTGTAGCCAGCAGGCCTTTCCAACCATATTTCCAATCCATATTACTCAGGACCTGGTTGCAACATGCTTCTTCAGTACTCTACAAACAGTACTGCATGCTTCAGATAATGGCAATAAGTGTACCATTCATTAAGTGATGCCTCCCAATATCATGCTGTTCTTCACTAATTTTCAACAAAGGGTCTGAATTCTCCTGTGCTTCATTTTATACCTTGTTAAAGTGATGCACCCTGGTAAAACCAGGGAGGGAATCATGTTCTGGTGGCACTTTTACAGTAAGTTTTGCAGTAAACAATGTCCTGAGTGCCAACTGGCTTTAATTCCTATTTGTATTTTTCATAATGTGAAATTGTTCCTCATTAGACACAGAGAGCTCAGGGACATCTATCAGCCCTGCCTCTTCACACCATACTTGCAAGTGCATCTGCACATTTTCATGGCTCCCACTAGTTTTCCAGAAACACACAATTATCACCAGTTCAAAACAGATCTGCTAACAGTGTATCTCAGAGGAAATGGGCAAGAATAGTTGGGCTTAGACACGATGGTTCTGTAGTAGCTACAAAAATTAGAAAGTACTGAAAAAATAATTTCCAGCTGGGAATTTCAAAGGATCCTAAGGGGGCTAGGTGCTCAAATCTCATTTCAATTAAATAGGCAGCTGGATCCACTTAGAAAATACTGGTCTTAATCATTGAGATACTGCTGTGAAAACTCTAAGTGCAGTGTTATTGAGTAAGGGATCCATTTTACCACAGCCCTTTTTCAGATTAGAATTATCCTGCCATGACAGTGATTAATAATCATGAGCCAGTAATTAAACTTTTATTTACAGAAAACTCAAGGACAAAATGATGACTAGGGAAATTGTGCTATGAGCTGACCCTTCTCACTTCAAAGAATGCTAAGGGTGCAGCAGACTTTGCACTCCAAGTTAAATATCTACTTACAAATTTCTGCTCATCCTGAAAACTATGAGAAGACTGCACATCTAAAAAGTGAGAAAGTTAAGTAACTGCTCTTCTTGAGGATTTCTATAAGAAAGGATTAAATTTAATTAGTAGAAAAGCAAGGAATTGCTGTCTCTGCTTTCCCTGTGAGTCTTTCATATTAGTCTTGTTGTATTAGAGACACCCTTCTAACAATTTTAATCCTTGTAATACGGTGGCCTGCCTCCCATAGTCAGCCCAAGGAAGCAGATTTGCACATTTTTCTTCATGGGACAAAGCATCTCTGGTCATAGCTGCCAGGATCATTCATGTTTTTGGTGGAAAGACACATTGGTTCACCAAACCAAGCAAGGGAGTCACTGTGGTATGCTACGGGATGGAGCAGTCTAGTGGAGTGAAAGCACGCACAGCTATTTAATTCTCTCAGTTCTCCTATAATTTCAGAGGATAACTGGTAGAAATAATGCCAGTCTTCCTCAGTAGTGCAACAAGTATGTACTGTGTGTCAGGGAAGTCTACATGCCAGGTTATGTAGAGCTGATCTTCAAGTGAGTCACTGATCCCCAGATACCCACACCTGGGTTAAGGCAAAGCATCTCCTCTGAAGAACGGAGAAGGTGCCCCTTTAGACACTCTGTTGGTCAGCAGACTGGCAAGAGGGTCTGGAGAGGACACGTGGCTCAGCTGCATATGAGGAACGAATCAGAACCAATACTGATAAATGTCACTGACAGTGAAACTTATGTGGAAAGTAATTCAAGCTCTGTCATGAGGGGAATGCCATTTCAGGGGAAGCACACCACCACCATGTGCAGTTCTATTATCCTACTGCCAATTAGAACTGATGGCCAAGGCATGGTCCACATCACAAGCTGCTGCATATGGCTCTGTGCCAAGCACAGTGGCTGACACAATGCTCCTGTCATTGTTCAGGAAGGGGTACAATTAGGAATTAAATGTATGTCTCCTGTCTTTCCCTTGATTCAGGGGTGAGAAAAGCTGGTTTTATTTGACCTCTCCAAGGCATTTTAGATCCATGTGTACTTCTTATCTTCCACTGTATGCCTTCACCAGAAGGAAGGTAAGCTGTGGGGGTGACTGACTGGAGGGCTGCGCTAGCTCAGAGAGCAGGCAAGAAGCCACCATGTTGCTTTCCTTTCCAGCAACCCCTGACCCACAATGCTACCAAGCCCTCCTAGCACATGGCTACAGATTTTCAGCATAATGATCACTCTGACCAGAAAATGTCCTCTCCTCCCCTTCCACTGCAGGCATGATCCCACATACCACAGAGGGAACAGGTGCCCATCAACATTCAAAGCTATGGCAGGGAAGAAGCAAGTGACTCATAGCACATGTTAGATGTCATGTCCTGAAAAGCCATCTTAAGATAGACATGTGCTAGAAGTCTATGTGTGGCTGAGATGTCCTTTGCTGACTGACTGGCAACAATCTGTTGTTGCTCAGACAGTGCCAGGCAGACACAGTGGCAGAGGTTTGTTTTTTTATATGATGGTGCAGGATAAGTAGCATGAGGACCTCTCCCAGCAGTAGATGCTCTGGAGCCATGTCAGAGAAGAGAAGGAAGCAGAGCCATGTCTGGCAGCAGCAGTTATTTTACAAGTAGCTCACAGAAATAGATTTATGCAGACTTACTGATGGCCAGACCAGTGCAAACAGCTACTGAGAAGCATGAGATATGGGGCAAAGGGAGAGAAATAGCATGAGGAATTACTGGTGATAAGAAATCATTAAGAGTCGGAGGAAGCTGAGTTTTGCAGCTGTAGATGCTCCCTGCTGAAGTTCACCCTCTGTCCAGCAACAGGGTCACCCACAAAGCTTGTCCTTGCTGCCTGGAGTAAGCCAGGATGCTATGAGTGGAGAAGAAGCTGCAGAGGCTGTTTCGTGGAGGATTCAGCCACTCTGCTGACCATGATAAAGTAACAGCTGAAGCCAGACTGCAACCACCCATGAGTATCAAAAGGAGGCTGTGAGAACTTGCCAGAGGTCTATGCAAAGGTGGGGACTGGCTACTGCAGACAGTCATTGTTTCCTGGTGTATGTCCTTTGCTGTGGACCTCCCTGAGCAGCTTCTGGATAAAAGCCTTTAACCATAGCAGCACACCAGGGAACCCATGTCAGTGTGAGCAAATGTGCACAGATCATTTCTGGACACCACAAGCAAAAAAAAGTGCTCTTCCTTTCCAGCTGGAGGATACACACCTAACTAGTGACAGTCATTAGTCCATCCCTGTGTTAGAAGGCTGCTGGTTTATCATGCATGACCTGGCTGCTGGTGAGTGCTGGAGGTCAAGCCCATCTCAGAGGAGGCTGCCCAGGAATTCACTGCATTGTTACTACACTTGCCTTGTCAAGAAGAGCTAGGAAGCTGGAGAAGGTCTCTCTGTAGTCTCGCCTTCCCACCATTTACTCTTTCAGATGGAGAATGGGAACAGAATGCATGGACATAAACCTAGTGGCATCCTTTATATTCCTCTTTCTAGCTTTATGTCTTTGTCTGTCTGGAGATAAAAATACAAGTGCACAGTGCAGGTGTTATACAGATTCATTTTTGTGTGTGCTAAGTTGCTGCCGAACATCAGGATGCCTAAAGCAGTAGTAGGTATCTGTTTGAAGTCATGAGTCATACTGGGATTGCTGGGCAGCCTACTTCATCTAGAGAGTAAGCAAACCACAGATCTGATAAGCTTTGTATTGCCTTTGTAAAACCGGAACCAGGCCCAGGGGGTGTTTTCTTACATTAGCGTATCTAAGATTAATAAACCTAGATGTGGTGTATAGTTCAGGGATTTGAGGGGCAAATCCTATGCTTGCCAGGAAAGATAAATGAAATAAGTATTTTGTGAAATAAATATTTTATAAAAGAAATAAAAATAAATATAAATTCAGAATTTGTATCTCACAGGACTAATGTATCTTAACGTTTGTGCTGGAATGACTCTGAGGCCTCCAACATTTCATTTCCCTTGCCTTTGAGCAAGATGATTAATTTAAACAGACAAATAAAGAACCAAATGGTAAATCACAGTTCCTTTGAAGTTTAGAACTAAGTCTGCTGAATCAGTATTAAGCTGTTCCTGCATTTCAATTAACTCTTTGAGAAACTGCTGCTTCATGGAGACCTTCTGTAATTACCAGTGTGAATGAGTGGAATTCCAGAGGTGATGAAGACCTTTTAGTTAATTGATTTTGAGGCTCCAGCTAGACAGGCTGTGCAAAAAAAGCGAACATAGCCATGGAAGTGTTGATAAGTAGCTTAATCTTCAAGGCTTTCTGGTTTGTTTTTTTTTTAAAAAAAGCAATGAATAAGAATGTTTGTTCTCAGAGTTCTTTTGAGGAGTAGTTTCTGTAGTCGAAGCTAATGTGTTAGCAGCTAAAAATAAAACCAATTACCTCAGCAGCATCCTCTAGATGTAATCCTAAAACAGCGCTGACCTGAGTCTTTTTATTTGCAGATTCTTAATTATATGAGGACTGTCTCTTCCTATCTCTGCCATCAGTGTAATGAAACAAAGCCATTTGCAACCTATTTTCTATAGTAAATTATCTTCATCTTTTTAAAATTTGGGATACAACAGTTTGGGAGACACCTTGCAGTTGTGAATGTACCAGAACATAGTTTATGGTGTGGCAAAAGCACTTACTTCCTTTTGTGAAATCAAGCACAGATGAGAAGAAGGTTCATGTCCTTTCCAGGGCACCCAAGTTTTACTGTTTCTAAATATGCTGTCAGTGTACTGAAACATATACTAATATAGTATAGCATATATTATTAATATTTTTATGGCACTCTCTCTTTCCTATTTTCATTCCTTCCTATAGTAAAGTAAAAGGTGAAAGAATTTCAGCAGAGCTTAAAGTAAAAATCTTCACAGGGTCCTTGGGATGTAGATAACCTGAGTTTTCAGAACATAATTACTAAATTCTCAAATCTGCTCTGTATAGACCAAGTGCTATGTATGTGTGAGAGGGAGGAACTTTCACAAATCAGTAATTCCAAGCAACAAATATCCTAGGGAATATTATTCATACTTAGATAACATTAGAATAGACTGGTTGCTTCTTATGTGCTTTGATGTACTGTTGTAGGTTGCTGAAATCCAGTAAGTTTGTACAGTGTCTTAGCAGAATTGCTTCCTTGGGCTCTAGGTCCAGCACTAGCAGTATTCACCTGCAGAGCTCTTACCCTGCTTCTCTATACAACTAGCATAACATCTTATTTTCTCAAGATACTGACAGCTGTTAACATGGATGGCTGTGAGGACTTGACCAGCTATCCCACACACAGAAACAGAGGGCATCCTGCCTGCAGGACACATATATCTCAAGTATTCTCATACTCATGGCTGTCTTCTGTGGTATCAAACGTACATTTGGGAAACTCAGCAGAGTCCCTGATGTCAGCTTCAGGGCAAGCTAAATTTCTTTTCAGTTTCCACTGGATGGACCAGATTCCTTCTGTCCTGCTCACACATGGGCAGCTGCAAGTGCCCGCTCAATGCTACACGTCCAAATCCAGAGCTGCATTGCCCTCGCATCTTCAGTTTCTTTTGTGTGCACCACCCCCCTGGACAGCTTTATGTTTTTTTTCCTCTTGCCTTAGTCTTCTCCTCCTTCTAGCCTTCTTTGGAGTGGCATTTTGTTTTGCAGAAGAAAACCTTTTATGTTGAAACTGGAATATAAGAACTCACAAATCATATTTTGAGCAAGCAATTCTTTTATGAAAACAGTTTACCAGGCTCTCTCCAACAGTTTTAGTAAAAAGCCTAAAAAACCATTACAGCCTCTTGTCTTGTCAGCCAGTCAATACTAACTTGCTTCTTGAAGATATAATCTAAAACTATAAATGATGTGGTGAAAAGATAAAAGTTGGAGTATTTTTTGAGAGAAACCTATGATTTTATTTATTTTGTAATTCATTATAATGAACTGGTTATCTTAGTCCTTAATGAATTAAAGTAACAGAATTTTTTATCAGAACTGTTTATCAAGATCAGCGATAAATAATGTTATTAGACTTAATATTCCATCCTCATTTGCTTTTCACATAAACATTCCTAACAGCCAATAAGACATGACTTACTAAATAACATTGTGCTAAAGCCTTAAAAAATATACTTAAAAAGTTGACACGTAATAAAAAAGGACAAAAAAAAATCCTGATCTTGTAACAGAAGATTCCAGCCAAAATCAATAAATGCTTGGTTTGGGCTCTTTATACTAGAAAACTGTAAAACCCAAAAACCAAACCAAACCAACCGAAACAAACAAACAAAACCAAACAACCAAACAAAACCCCCTGAACTTTAAAAAAGCCCTGAAATATTTGCTGTTTTTGATGATAAGTGAAAATTAATACTTGTTTATTTCTTTCCCTATGTGTCCTTTCTCTCTCCCGACCACCAATCTCCAACTCTAGGAGGGCAGTAGAGAGGGTTAAGAGAGGAGAGAGGATGATGAGAAAGAAAGAAAGAAAAACCTGAATCACTTCCAAAAAGGTAATTTTTTCAAACATAACATTTGTAACTAATTTTGAGGATAAAAAGAAAAGTATATTCTAAGCCTGTAAATTAAAATTATCTCCTCCTTTTGTGTGTGAGATTTTATTTCCATATTCTGATGCATTCCAGCTTCTATTTGCTTGCATATTAGTTAATTACTGGCCTATTATGTATCTCATACCATGGCTAGAGTCATTCTTTTATTGAGTAATCTATTAAATAAATGGTGAAAGTTCAAATGATGCAAATTAATTTTATTATCATAGCACTACTAATTCAGATCCTTTGCCATGAAGAAAAGAGCATAAGGAAATATGAAGCATAACTTCCAGTTCCTTACCTATCTTCCTGCCTCATTTCCCTCCTGGGTTCACAGAGAACAGCGTGATGTACCCATCTGTTTCTAAGTGTTTCAGGATTTGAGTTTTACAGAAGGCTTTTGCTACAAGGCTAGAAACATCCTAAAACTCTGGCTCAAATGAGGCTTATTGTGCTATTCTCCCAAGAAAATACCAGTTCCGGGAAAGGAAAGCCCCTTTGTGTCTTTTAGAGCTGGCTGTTGCTTAGAGATATCACAAACACCACTGTTAACACATTAAATGTCACTGTATTAGCAAGGACTGGCCCCCTGACCTTGATAACACCTATAAGCAGAGTTATCTGTCTGGTCATGTATCCACAACAATTTTTTACAACATGTTAACCTGAATATTGCAAAACATGGTATTAAGAGCAGACAGGAGGTGAATACTCCTCATTCCTTCCCCAAAACAAGCTGCTACCAGAGTGCCCACAGGCCCAGTACACTTCATTTTAGCAGGGCTCAAGCAGAAGCCCACAGAGATATCAGATCTTCCTAGCTCTGTCATAATCAGAGAAATGAAGATTTCTGGTCAAGGACATGGATGAAAACATAGCAATCCATAAACTATGTAATGTTCCTAATGTCTTCCACATTTCATTAATATATTTTATATTGATTTTATATACAATTTGATTTCTTATGGTCGGTGTTAACATAAGCAATCCCCAAATTGCAGTGGCTAAGATTTGCCTTGAAATTATAAACTTTCAGGTTTCTCTGAAAGTATATTTTCAGCAATACCAGGTATATACCAATAGTTGTCTGTTTTTACTGATTTGTTTAATGGCGTTTAACTAGAATGCAGTTTCAGACTTGCTTTATTGGGCTGACTGGAAGCTGCACAGCTTTGCAGTGTGTATAGAGCCGTCCCAGATTTCACTTTAACATTTTCACACTCAAAGGCCACTTTGCTGCCTATTAAATTGGGTGGCTCTATAAATTAATCCCATCAGCATATTCAGACTGGAGTAAGAAGACACACATTGACCTTCTTTTTTCCCAGTACCTCTGGGCTGTTGTTCTTATGTTAAAGATCTGTTGGTAGATAAAAAATAAAAGCTTATTAAGATGATGTTTTCTAAATGGAATCCAGACATACAGTGTCATCAGTCCCCATCTCCAGCTTCACATCAACATAAATATAATATTCTCTTCTTTCTTCCTTCCTCTCTTCCCTCACTTTTTGAGGTGACTTCAGTGCTTTTCTGTTCAGTCTCAGTTAAGTGGCTAGTGGGAATCTCTGCTCAACTAATTTCAGGTATACAGAACCAAGATAGCTCAATCCTACCCCATAGATTTTCTGCTACTAGAAGTGGCTGGTTCTGCTTATACAAGAAAGTCTGAATTCTCAGAAATAATTGTGAAAGATGTGATTTCCTACTTACTTTTTTTCTTTTTTCATTCTCTTGCCTTTGACAATAGGTGCAGATCTAGACTCTTTTCTTATTAAAAAATACAAAAAAAACAAAACACAAAAACCAAACAACCCCCCCAAGCCCTCTGAAAAACAGAAATCCTTGAAAAATGAAAGCAATTGTCATTGACATAATTTCCACTCATTTTGACCAGCTCTAGATACAATAGAGTATGTAGCACTAAGATTAAATAAACGACCCAATTGAAGTTCACATTTGTCTGTTCATTTATTTCAATGCTATTTAAGTAGACTATCTGACCTAGATAAACTATATAGGTTCATTGCATAACATAGGTATGATGAAAGAACAGGTTTATATGAGAGTCCTTTTCATTAATATATCAAGAGATTAGAAGGGCCGGAGCTAAGAAGTATGAGGAAAAAGAGAAAATAGGAAAAAAAAGAGCTGTTTGAGTAGATGGCAACAAGTAACATATTAAAACTTCAAAAGAGCTGGCCACAAGGGAAATTAAGAGAAAGATTTCAGAGAGCATATGATTAAGATATGGGTAGAAGCACTGTAGTTAGCAGTGGAAGCTGTGCTCCTTCTGATTTGACTTGTGCCAGCCTCATTCCAACTGCACTAGGTCATCATCAGACAGAAAGGCAAATTTCACCACAATGGACTCCTCTTATTCTGAAATGATGGCAAATTAAGGAGGCCTGGACACAAAGCAAAAAATCCTATTTGCATTGCACAGTGCCTTAGCCAGATTATCAACACTGGTTTTAGAAATGTGGATTTCAGCTGCTACTTGTGGTTTCCCTGTGTTTCCATGCTCAAGGGGGAAGATTTCCATCCATAGCGGTGGGTGCAAGTTCTGCACCCAGGTACCCCTTCCAGTTGATCCCATGGACAACTGATGGTGATCTCGGGGTGGGGGGTGGGGGGGGGCAGAATGTGACATATATTTGGTCAATGGCAAAGAAGAACTGAAGGAAATCCCTGGAAATGAATAAAGGGCTTCTCCCAGAAGAATCCTCAGAAAACTCAAGGCTACAGTTCTGCCCTTGTAGGATGACATTTATCCCAGGAAGGACAAGCCCAGTGGCAGTAATGGTCCTTTTCAGTTTCTCTTTAACATTGAAAAGCTTTTCATTGTGTATCTTTTGATTCCTTTATGTTTAAAACAACACCGTTATGTCAGATCCAATCAGTCTCGAGAGCCAGTTGTGCCTTGGCTTCAGGCTTATGCCTCCCTGAAGAATATCACATTGGTACACCCAAATCCAAAAAGAACCTCCAATGAACACAAAATTAAAAACCCCCAAATACTTATATATACCCTTATGTTCAAATATTTAAATTTATTCAAGTCCTTTGAACTCCTGAGCACACCAGCAACGGGACGTACCTAATAATAAACTCCATGTTTTTCTTCTAAAGTAACAGAGAAGGCAGTTTTATTTGCTGCTTTGAGTTGGCTAGGATTCTGCTGAAGTTTGGGCATCTGTTTTTCTTATTTTCTTCTCTTTTATCCTCCTTTTTCTCTCTCTCTCCCTCCCTGCAGCCAAGTCACTGATGCTAGTTTCTAAAGTCCTCCTGACAGAAGCTTGCCCATCTGTTCAGCAATATCTCCTTGTAACAATGTTGGCATTAATTTTTTCTGTAGTTGTTTTTTGTGGGGTTTTTTTTGTGTGTTTTGTTTTGTTTTGTTTTTATGGTGTTCATCAGAAATGTACAATCTTTGAATCACAGTCCACTTTGCATCAGAATGATAACTTGTTTGAAGCTCTGGAAGGCAATCTCTTAATTTTGTATTAACAAGCACTCCAGCTTCATTTCAGCAGAAATGGGCAATGGAAAAGGACAGCCGAGTCACTCCTTAGCGCACTGCATTTTAAACTTCTAGATGCATTAGACAGGGAAAGGTTTACTTCAAAATATTTCTAGGAACAGAGATATTGAACTTCTATAGTCAATTAAATCAGGTCATTCAACACATTGTAATGGACTGACAGTGCCTCATTTTAAGCACAGTGCTTGTACATCCTTTGACTACCACAGTGCTGACTGAAGCACTACCTTCTTCAAAGGAAGATAGCACTAAATACAGCAGGTGAGTACAAGCAACTTTGCTCTTCCTGCAATGTATGATAGTTACTTTTTTTTCCCTTCTACTTTCTTAGGATAATCAGAAATTCATGGACTGTGGGACACATTTTCCTCTCACTATACTAACGTAAATCAGAGGAATTCCACTTTAACCAACTGATTTTCGGTGAGTCTGCATAAGTGGAAAATTACAAGGTCTACACTTTTTTCATTCTTTCTATTTTGCAACTCATCATTTTCATCAAAAAATAGCAAGAAGTAGCTAATATGACTTTATATATTTAGTGTATGCTATTCTATAGCTCTTTCCACAAACCCTGCATTACCCTTTAGAAGGAATTTAAATAACTACCAATGTATAAGAAGTGGTATCTATAGGTTAGCTGGGTAAGAAAAATGTATTCAACACTCAGAAGACACACACTGCTATCTAGTGGCAACAACAGGAAGTCTTAACACACAGACACCCATAAGCATACAAAGTTTACTACATAGGAACTTTTTTGTTGCGCTGTTTTTTAACAGAGAGTAGCAATAGGGAACAACCAGTGCCATATCTGTGTTTCTGTTGTTATCTCACAATGGTCAGTGTTTGTAACTGTAACTAGGAAGTCATTGCAGCATTTTAAAGCCTGATATATTTTTACAGAATATGAAAATGCAAAATGCTATTATATATTTAATAAGTTTAATTAGAAACATTCTTGAAGGAAACTAAACCAAAAGGTCTAAAGCAAGACTCTATTGTACATTTTTAAAAATGGTTAAAGTAACACCTGTAAAATCAACTTTCAATTGTGCAAGATTATAGGTCAGCTAAATATTTTCCCATATTTTGCAACAGTTTCTGATGATAAATTTTGAGAACACCTAGGAGGCTGACTTGTAAATGGATATTTTAAGCTGTTTTCAGGAACTGAAAATGGCAACAGAAATTTTACATTTCCTAATTCAGCCAGAAGTCTAAGGAGCAATATTTCTAGCACTCTAGCAACTGGTATGTTGGTTTGTCTCTCTGTGCTTTATCAGAGGGGATGTTTGCCAGCGGGAATGGCAAAAAGGACCCTGGGTTTGTATTCCAACCTATTTATCCTGCTGTCTATAATGAAAAGCTGCATTACTTATTTGATGTCCATTGCTGGAGACATCAACTGAAGGTGCTGTGGCATTAATCTCTTCCATGTTTCTTAAAGAAGCTCTCAGGTTCTGCTAACTGTTGGTGTTTGATGAATAGCTTTTGGAGTTCACAACATTCCTTTTATTATATGGCTTCTGAAAGATAAATCCTTCATGTTGTAACCTACAGACAAGCCCTGTGCTGAGAGCCAGTTTAAATGAATTTATAGAGATCTTCTTACATATGGTCCTGAAATGAGGGAGGAATAATTAAAGGAGGGTCACCAGGCAGTAACTCCTATTTCCCATGATAGTCAATGGAGAGAAATTTATGCTCCCAGGAAGGAAGGCAGAGGCAGAAATTTGTTGACCTGTTTTGAGTACCTGCTCTGGGCTGAGATGAATCACAGCCAGACTCTGCATGGGTTATAGAGGGATCAGGTGAGCTCAGCTGTATCTAACTTAGAAATGAGGTTTTCCCAAAGAAAACATGATGAGGACCTCAGGGCTGAGAAAAATCATCAGTCATGGTTCAGATCACAGACTGAGTAGATACATCCCCTCACAGGTGAGACTTCTATCTAGATAGTATGACTGGATACCTACAGTCTGGTTGTACAAAAGCAGAGTGCATCTAGTGATGCAAGTGACATGCTGTTTAGGGAACAAGCCTGCACTTGTAGTTCACTCTTCACTATTTGGACATAAGAAAGTACAAGTCATGCTTGATTTGCATTTATATAATGTACCGTTTGTGTAATGGAATTGCATATTATCCAAGGAATAAAGCAGCTTACCAAGTTTTGTACTCGGGAAGCTCTATAAATGAACTATAACAGCTGAACAGGAGCAAAAAGATCTTTTGTTAAGGAATTTTAAAACAAATTTCTGGAAGTGCCTATCTCTCTCCCTTGACTACAAAGTGCCAACACAAGTAGCTGTCCTTGCATTTGCACGAGGAAGCACTGCTACAGGAAGAGGTGCTCAAGCCTTTCTCAAACTACCTGCAGTTTGTTTCTGTCCCTCCAGCTCCATTCCTCTCTCCACTCCAGTTTGTGTTTGGGCCAGATGAGAAACTACCAGGATTGGAACTGTCAAAAAACCCCCTAATTTTAACCTGAATCCCTTCTTTAAACCATATCACTGTGGTCAATCTGTGACAGCATCAGCAAAGGAAAAGCACAGAATAAGGAATGAGTGACCAATTTCAGGACAACTGCTCAGACCTTAATGCTCAGCATGTAATACAGCAAAATGTAACCTCATGGTGACTACAGGGAATTTAATGGAAATTTTCAATGAATCCTTACTGCAAGATTTTTAGCACAAGTAAGCTGCTTTTTTATGTCCACGTACAATGCCTGTCTTTCACAATCAGGTTCCTGGATGAGAAATTCCAGTTGTAATTGGCCTATGTTATCCTGATTGCTTGGAGTGCTGTTGCGAGGGGTTTGGTTATCACACTGAAGGGCACAGCAGTGCATACAGAACTGAGACTGCAACAGTGAAAACAATGATATCGGACCTTCTGCAGATTGTTTAAAGTGCATGCACGGTGGATTTATTCAGTGTCAGCCTATATTCATACCTATTTTGCAAAAAAAAGTTTTCAACAGCTAATCCTAAACACACCTCTAACCCCGCAAGTAACACAACATTTCCCAGACTTTCAAAGTCAATAATAGCACATACCTTAAAGAACTCAAACATGTATTGATCTTACATTTAACAATTATGGGTTTAAGGATTTCATTTGGAATTTACTGAGCGCTAAATTTAATCTGGAGTGTATTTTCACAGAAAATACTCCTTTAAACATCTGCCTTGTTATCTCAATCCTAATTAAAAGGATTTAGGATGAGTATTCTTTAAAAATACAAGCAAGCTGATGGGTGGGTTTTTTTCTGTTTTACAACATGCCGTTACAACCCTGAGTTTCTGAGTCAGCTATGACATTTTGCAATTGATCCCGAGGCAGAACTTCATAACGGCTGTTAATGTTTGCACTGTTGAACAAATATTCTAAGATACTTGAAATCCCAAAATCTCATCTGTGCATTCCAGTGCAGTGTATACAGACTAATTATGTCAACATTGTTGTATCCCACATGAATGGCAAAGAGACATTTTCCATTAATCAGGGTAGAAATACGAATGCACAAAAATCAAAATTATCTGGAGATGCAGTATTGTTTTGAGGGCTATAAGGCAGTGCCTGGATGCCATGAAGCCTGAGGACTCCAACATTTGCAGGCTTTTCAGTGCCCTCAGTGGTGTGTAGAGCCCAATTGCCTGGTCAATCTGCTCATTTCCTTGACAGTTCATCAATAAAGATCTGAGGTAACAGCAAATGACAGAAAGAAAAAAGGACAGGGCAAGCTGGGCTCCAAACACAACACAGTGGTTTTCAAGTCAAATACTCAGACTACTTTGGGGAAGCTGCTTTGGTGTTCTGGTGCAGCTACTTTGTACTTTATGAACAAGTAGGTTCCTTTTGAAAATAAAATAAGGAAACACTTTCTTCTGACATCTGTTTGACAAGTTATGAGACAGGTTAGTAGCTGTAGCTGGTGAGGGCTATGAGCAGATGAGGACAGAAGGCCAAAAAAGAAACCTTTTGCAGTTTTTGGAGAGTACGATGAAAGGACACAGACAATGTGAAACAGAGATAACATTCTGTCTATGCCCAGGGTTGGACAGATAGCTACAGAGTGCCAGGAAGGGGTGATTCACTGGCCCCTTTTCTCCCTTGCTCCAACTGAGGGATCCTCAACTTATGTTTTCCTTTTATTCTGTAATTCCAGGCAAATACCTATATTCATATGCCTCTCCAAGTAAACATTTACAGCTGTCACTAAAGGACAGCAGGAGAGAAAAATATTCTGCTTCCAAATACAACCGTTGCTAAACTAAACACATGAAAGAGGGTAAGTCCCCAAAGAGTGATACCTTATGGCTTAGTCTCAATGTAAATCTCATAAAATACAAGGGGTGTTAAAAGCTTATTGGATGTTTCCTCTCTTAGTGGGGTCCTCTTGAGATAACTTTTCCAACAGCAGTCATTTTTTGAAAGAAATACAAAAACTTACTTATGCCTATCTCTGCATTCACTTTAAGCACAGGTAACACTTCTTTAAGAGCTTTTCTTCAATCAAAACAATGCCTTCCCAATACTTCTAACTTCTGAGTACCTATGTAATCTATAAAATCAGTGCTTTGATGGGGTGTGTGTGTGTGCAGAGATTGTGATCATTTTGACAAATTTTTAAAAAGAAAACAATTTTATTCATGTATGGTACTGAAGGGAAATAAGCATTTTGAGTGATCAAGTTCCTTCACTATGGGACATCTGTGAAACTCATATGAGATGAGTGATTTTCCAAGACATGCCTGTGTGTATAAAGAGTTGTATTATACCTATTATATGTATACATAAAAATATGAGTTCATCATATATAGTAGGATTTGTACTCTGCAGTTAAGGAGGTATTAAGCTGAACTTTGACAGACTTCCCTTTTTTTTTATCTCCCCAAAATAAATTGAGCCAACTGATCTTCCCATGCTGCATCTCATTCCTATAACCAGTTTTCTTTTTTTTTCCCAGCAAGTTCATTTAAAAGTGAATACAAACTACAAACAAACAAAAACAAAACCAACAACAACAACAAAAGCAAACAAACAAAAACAGATCAAACAAACAAACAATATTTTAAACTGTTTAAGAAATTATCAACTTGTCTGCTCTGGTGACGTATTTTTTTTTTCCATAAATCAACATAACTCCAAAGTGATGTTTTCCTTTCTTTTGCTGTGGGATTTCAAAGTTATGAGAATTGAATGAGTAAATAGAGTAATTCCACATAAGCTGACAGTTCTGCATGTACACATAAACACTTAAACACTAGTAGATGAACATTTCTTCTGAGCTGCCATTTCCACTAAATTATCTACTAGTTTATTAGAAGGAGGGTGGTCTTACAAGCAATTCTGTAGAGTTTTAAAATATATAGTATATGTATAGTGATCCTGGTTTACCTCATCATCTATATGGCCATTATTTAGGTAAGACAGGACTCAGAGACATTGTAACAACCCCAAGTGCAGGGGCTCAGCTCACTTCTCTCTGATATGAGTAAGCAGGAGACAGTGTAAGAGATTAACGGCATATACCTGCTACAGGTATCTACTTAAAAACTGATGGATGACGAGGTTTCTTCCTTCTGGGAAGTAGGATTTAGTGTACACTCCAAAGAGTCCAAGGTTATAGCTACAGCTTGAGATTGGTGCTTTCTTATTCAAAAGGAGCTGCTAGATACCAAATATTTTCTGCTTTGCCTATTTATAGCAATCATATGCTGCCTCTAGTAATTGCAGAGTAAATTAGGAACTGCAGATGTGATGTTTGGAAAAACATGGTATAGAGGATGAACAAACAGGATGTATAATATCTAACTTTGTCACAGCTTGAGACTTTCAACGCCCAGATAAATTCTTGGGTCTTCTGACTGCTTTTCCTTATGCAGCATAATCCAGTCTTTCTTAGTATTCTCTGCTGCTCAGCATTTTAAGTTGGCTTTTCATAAAGCTTGCATACTAAGAATTCATAGGCAATTCTACCAATGAAAAATTACTCCTTTTAAAGCATAGAGGGCAAAAGCAACTTTTCCCAAGGTTGTTGGCTGTTAGAAAGATGGTCATTAAAATAAAGCAGTCCTGCTGTAAAACTGATTTTTAAATTAAAACCAATTCTTTAGAACTACTACTCTTACCAGAATTGTGAGTTTGGTGACTGAGGCCTCAAACAAGAAAAAGGAAGGATTACCAGAGTTTAAGATGAACTGAAATACAGAATGATGACATATAGCAGAGATAGAGGGTGATTAACGGAAGAAACTGATAACCAGACCTAAGCATGTTTTTTTACCTTCCTGTTTTGCTACAAGTGAATTCCACATTAATTAGATCACCACGCCATAAAGCTGAGAGACCTGAAATATGGGAAGTCTAAACACGAGCTGTGTCCAAGTGGGCAGCCCAGCATTATGCAGGAGTTGGAGGGTGAAGACTGCACAATATCTCCCAAGAGGCTGGTGGAGGACTGGTGAGGAGTAGGTGACTGGGCCCCAGGACTTGATACCTGAGTACAACGGAACTATGAGGGAAGCCATAATTTATCACCAACTACCTCAGGAGTCTCTCCCCTAAAGGAAGAGGATATTATTATTGATGAACTTTGCAGATATGATAGATCTTTAAGGTTAAATTTTAATCACATTGATAAAAATGGAATTGCTACTGGGATCCTGTTAGCAGGGGATGAGATAAAAGACGTTTCTGAAGTAAGCATTGTCGACAGGAACACAGGCAGGGAAGACGAGGAGGGGGGTTGCCTTCTGTGTGAAGGAACAGCTTTGATGTATGGGGCTCTCCTAGGGGATGAATGTCTGTCTGGTGGACACCTTGTATATCAGGAACAGAGGAGGTGCTGGTAAGGGAGACATCATTGCAGATTGCTGTTACAGACCCCCAGATCAGGATGAAGAAGTGGATAGTGATTTCTTTAAAAAATATAAAGGATGGTCTCACAGCCCCTGGTTCTCGTAGGGGACTTGAACTCCCCAACATCTGCTGTATAGGCAAAAATGTGACACAGCCAGTCAGTGAGATTTCTGATGGTTCTCAGGCATACCTTCAGGTACTCAATGGGACAACCAGGGATGATGCACAGCTGAAGACACTCATGGGAAGAACTGGTTGGGCATTACCCAGACATGTGGATAATCACTGGCAACCTTGTTAGCAACCATGAAATCGTGCAGTTCAAGATTCTCTGGGGAGTGAGGAGAGACAGTATCAGCGTGCAGACCCTGGACATCAGGAACTTATCTAGGGAACTATCAGGTGGGATCCCATGGGAGGCATCTCTGAAGGATAAAGGATCTCAGGAAACTGACAGGTCTTTAAGGAAATCATCCTCCACTCCAATACTCAAAAAAACAAGTAGGCACAGGAATGCAGAGATGGTGTCAGGAAAGCCAAACTCACCTGGAACTGAGACTTGCAAGAGACATCAAGGGAAACAAGGAAGAAGTCCTTCTGCTACATTAGCAAAAGGCTGAACAAGGGAAATGTTAGACCATTTCTGAATGCAAATTTGATTTAGTGACTGTAGACGTGGGTAAGGCTGAGATAGCATGTTCTCTGCCTCAGGCTTCACTGAGAAGGTTTCCCAGGCGTCGGTGCTCAGTCAAAGTGTTCAGAGAGGATCATCAAATAGTAACAGAGATTGCATAGGGAGATTGTGTCAATATCTGTTCTGGGAGCACCTCAAGATCTGACTGGATAAAGCCCTGAGCAACTTGGTCTGACCCCGTACTGACCCTGCTTAGAGTAGGAGGTTAAACTAGAGACTTACTGAGGTGTCTTCCCACCTGAATTATCCTATGATCCTATAATTTGTTGAAAAACAACTTGCATAGATGGATCACTAAAGTCAGTTCAGAAATATATCACTTCCCTCACCCAAACCAAATACCATCTGTTTACCAAAGAGGTGAAGCTGACAGAAATAAGGGTCATAGTTTCAGTTTGCTACACCATGGCAACCTGATTCAAATTCAGTAAAACTCACTGGTCAAGTGGTATAGGATTTGACATATGTACAAGGAAGAAACCATTGTTTAAAAGTTTACAGGTGTCATGAAATACTTTTAAGAAATATAGAGCAAACATCCTCATTGGGAAATTCTACAAATCTGCATCAATCTTACCAAAGTTAAAGCATCAATGAAATAAATAAATATTTTTGCATGAGGTCTGCTAGTAATAAAGTCAGGTCTACCTTCAACTTTATTTATAAATTAAATTTGGGGGAGAGAGGAGAGGCAGGAAAAGTTGAACAATAAAACCTCGTTAGGGTTCATACTTGTCAACATGCGTTAAAATAGTTTTCTGAGGATCTTTTTGATACTTTACTTCAAAATATATTCAGGAAGTTGAAAAAATTTTGTGTTGCCTGTGTCAATTCACATTCTGGACTATGTTTTCTTGCCTTTTGGAGAGAGCTTTGCCACTTTAGATTGATTTTTATGGGAGCCGATGATCAGCCATTTAGTTACACTTGGGAACCGTGGACAGTCTGTCTTTAAAGGAATATGCAAATGTTGTGAATGAATAACCAGGCAATCAAAAAAAATTGAGGACTGAGTGTGTGTTTAGCTCCATCCTCACTCACCAGACCAACCTCACTCACCAGATGGCCCTGACACACCTGAGCTCACCTTTGCTAAGGGTGCCCTTAGATCCTCCCCAGCTGACTGAATGCAACAGTGCACAGGCTGACTCTCACTTTCTGACTTCTCATCAGTTCACATTGCAAAAAACTAGAAACAGGCCATTTTCTTGGGAAGAAGTGTACAGAATTTCCTTATCATCTTAAGGTCTTGGATGTTTTTCCTTTTTTTATAGTTCCTCTTTTAGCTTTTTTTTTTAGTTCTTTTTTCATTATATGGTTCCTTAGAAGGTATAATTTCATCACCAATATTCAGCTAGCCCTCTCCAGTACAAGAGCCATTATAGTAGAAGGAAAGGTCCCTGGAGTTCTGGCATGTATTTCAGAGGTTTAAATGAAAAAAAAAATGCTTGCAAAGCACTCAGGAAATGTGTTCCTTCCATGCAACCCCACAAGCAAAACCCATCAAAATAAAACCACATAGACTAAAAAAATATACCTTTTTTTTTTCCTCAGTTTCATTCGCTGGCTTGTGGACAAAACACAGCTGTTCCTGAGATGCTAAACAAAAGACAGCTTTGTTATAACTAAATATATCCCAGGCAGGAGTGTCTCCATGCACAAAATCTCACACTCAGAGTGCATGGTTTTGCAAGGCCTTTCTTTACAGCTGCTGTTATTGCAGAAGGTTCCATGCCTTCTAGGAAGAACTGTCAGCCTGAACAATATACAGTTCTTAGCACAGTAAGAAGTTGCAAGTTTGAGAAGCAAAAACATATAAAACATAAAAACAGAGTCCACCACTAGGTGTCAGAATCGTGTTTTCAATGAAGTAACACCGGACTCCACATTCACGTAGTTTTCAGAAACCTCACTTGCCAAAGCAGACATGGTTAAAAATAAATAAGGCATTGTAATATTGCAGCATGTTTCCATTTCCTGGAAAACCACTGTAGGTCTGCAACCTTACTTCACACTGTTACTGATGGGATTTCTCTTACTGTGTAGCTAGTTTTTGACAGAAGTCAGTAGCCACTATCTGCCTATTTGCATGCCCAGTTTCCAGTTTTATTTCCACAATATATTGATGAGACAGCTAATTACTCACAGCCACAGGCTTGCAGACTACAAAACTTTCTTACATTTTGTTTCATCTTGCACAGTATAAATAAGAAGCCACCCTGACCTCCATAAAATTATGTGAAACAGATGAGATGGAGAGAAGAGTCAGATTATTCTCGTAGGTAGAGCCTTGGTAACATTTTAAAGATGCTGTGAAACAAAATGTAACGTTATAGTACTACTAGGTAGATAATGCAGATTTCCTCTAGAAACTGGGATGGAATGTGGTGCTTTGAGCTGCTGAACAGCCTTACTTCTGCAGGTTCTGAAGCATCCATCACTCCACAGAAACAGGCCTGTAACGTGCAAACAGTACAAACGCTACACTGCATAAAAGTGATAAAACAACAGCAGTTAATATGTAATCTGAAACTCAAATGAAAAAAGGGTGTTGTGGGACATCCTTGAATACTGTTAAAGCCATGGGGCTTACCATTGCTTATTAGTCTTTCCTCTTGGCTTCTAGTTGCCGTGACAATGCGAGTAAATTTTTCTCTGCAGACTGCTGTCCAGAGAGCACTAACATCTTCCCATCTATTCTTTTACAGCATGCCCTGTCCACTTCACATTTTTCTGTTTTCTTCTTCTCAATCTGTCTTGAATCATTCCTTTATCTGTTCCACAAATATTCTCCACAAAATTTTCCCTTACTCTGCCTTAGCTGCAGAGTACCTGGCTTTCTAAAGAAACACCAGGATTTAACAGACCTATAGAATGAAGAATAGGAAAACTGTGCTAAAGCTGTCACAAATCAAAGGCTGAGCACAGCTTTATTTGCTTCTGAGTGGGTTTTGTAGTTGGTTGGTTTTTTTTTTTATATATTATTTTTTTGTTGATGGTGTTTGTTTTTGGTTTTGTTTTTAAATTCAAAAAAAGGGCTTTTTTTCCCCAAAAGAAAACAGGAGGATTAGTGTTTGCTGCAGACTGCAGGATGTTCCCTGACTGTTGGTGAGATCTCAGGCATGCAGCAGCTGGTACTAACCAGGACCAGTCCCAAAGGCAATTTCAGTCTCATATAGCAAAAACCCTCTGACATCTTGTCTAAATTATTTCTATTCTGCTGTACTCTGTCAAATCAACACGGTGTTCTCAAATGAGAAAATAAAATTAAGAGTAAGCTTTAAATATTTTGTGATCCCAATGGGCATCCCACAAGAAACACCTTCAGCTCTGCACTGCATCCTTCCCAGTGACTTCCTATCAGCTCTGTGTACACACATTCAGTGTCACATCCCACATGTATTTCATGAAGTCATGAAATTAGGTCATTAATGGATGGACAAGTGTAAATGCTGAAAATCAGGAATATGAAATCAAGGTGAATTGGCTGGAAAACAAACAAACAAAAAAAAAAACAACAGTAAATATTTCTTCTGTACTTCCTCATTTAAATTTGTAATTTAAAGATTGTCATTTTGCAAATTCTTATCAAGATATCATAAATGTATTGTTGGCTGACATCTGTGCTTTTTATTCATGCTGTGAATCTCTCATAATAAAATTTTAATTAATGATTGATTCTGTAATTATAGTCTTGTACAGAAAATTAACTTTCTGCTTTAACCAGAAAATAGTTGCTATTTTAGAGTGGGAATTATATACTGCACTGAGACTGTATGTTCTGTGACTGAGCAGCAGGTATGATACACTGTCCCCATTTTAATTTGAGGTAAAGCCTCATTAGAGACTATTTTGAACAAAACATTAAGGAATTTAAAAGTAACACTGAGCATTTTATTTATTTTTTTTTGGTCTTTATAGGTCTGTATTTAATTTCAAATATTAAATATACATTTATACAGAAGGGAAGCAAGAGTCATGTTTGGTCTTCTTGTGAAGAAAAGTCAGAGAACAGAAAAGTAACATCCAGTCTCTGGTTTGATAAATGCACATCATCTATGCAGAAATATAAGCAATGTTATAGAGTCCATGGTTCAAATTCAATATATATCCAAAATTCTTTCCAAGAAGAAAAAGAGAGCTTACACAATTCTGCTATGGATGTCAATTGTTTTCAACATATCTGCCATACTTGCCAGCATTTTTCTGCCAGTATGTTTCTGAGAAACAAGCTACAATACAACTCAAACATCGATAAAACTTAAGTAGCCACAGGCAGGCTGTATCCCAGGAATGCTGTTATTTATGGAGTACTCACATTATAGAAAATCAAGGGGATAATGGTGCACCAAGAACTGTACTGACAGATGCAGAGATAAATCAGTCAATATTATGGTACTTAAAAAGTCATATTTGTAATCTAGTAGAAAACCGTCTTAATTAGGACATGCTAATGGATAGTCTGTTATCCCCTGAGTGGGCATACTGAATAGATGACTATTTTTTTAAAATGTCTGGAATATAAAAATGTAAATGAAATCCCATACTGAGCTTCTTAAAAATAATATTCACTAAGTTATGACTTAACCTGATATTTTTCTACTTCTTCTAATCCCAATCAGGCCATATCTTTGTAAAGCCTGGAGGCAGAAAATGCAAGTTTCACTCTTATTTAGTGTATGACCTAACTTCAGCTGACCTCTTGGTGCCAGCAGAACATACCTGCATGACACTGAAATTATGTTAGTAACAGAAAACAGTGGTTGTGATATACTCTGGGTACTTCACTGTCTGATACAATGCATTGTGGTTATCAGTAGATCATTTTTGTAGAAGTGGTCTGAGTTTTAGCCCTCTGTCAGAGCAGGTCTACAGAACTCAGGTATGATTTAGCTGCCAGTGGTCACTGGAGACTAAGAGGTGACGATGTTCCAACTCTCGCTGCCAAAACTGGAGCTCTCAGGCTAACAACAACCATCATCAGTTTTGAGCAAAACCAATTAGTACAGAGCTGGTCAGAGAAGTAAAAAGAATTCTGAGATTACAAATCCAGCAAGCAGGAGAGCTGAGACCCAGGAAAAACTAACTCACAGCAGCCTAGAAGCTTCTCTTGGGCTGTACTTCATTGTCTGTGTGCCATAATTTCTCACGCTTCAGCACAGCAGTGGACAACTTGGTTGCACTTCTAACAGCACATCAGCTAGTACAGACTTTCCAGGCTGTCTGGAAGTGATTCATAGTCTGAATTACCACAACAAATCATTTTAATAGATATGGTTATAACTAAATGTATATAGCTAGTGTAACACTGCATGTGAAGACAAAATATTGTTCCTTAGTCTTTCATTAAACAGTTGAACGCTTTCAAAAATTGAAATGTCAGAATATGTGATACTGCGCCATTTCACAATTACTTTGGAGTGAGCATTTGTGGTGTGTTTACCCTAGTGGGTGCCACATTCCCTGACTCAGCTGGACAAGGAAGAGAAAGAACAAAAGGGGCATGGGCTGTGATAAGGACAGAAGAGATCTCACCAATTACCATGACAAGCAAACCAGATTTGACTTGGGGAAAAAAAACAAAACACCTTAATATATTACCAGTCATATCTGAGTAGGATGAAGAGAAATATAAACAAATCTTTAAAACATCTTCTCCCCACCCCTCCCTTCTTCCCAGGCTGATCTTTGCTCCTGAATTCTCTAGTTCCTCCCTCCCAGAGATGCAGAGGGACAGGGAATGGAGGTTGCACTCAGTTCATCACACTCTGTCTCTGCCACTCCTTCCCCCTCAGATGAAGGACTCCTCACCATATTCCCCTGCTCCAGAGTGGGGTCCCACCCACAGGACACAGTCCTCCATAAACTTGTCTCACGTTGAGTCCTTCCCACAAGGTGCCATTCTTCACGAACAGACTGCTCCAGCGTAGGTCTGCCATGGGGTCACAAGTCCTCTGAGCAAACCTGCTCCAGTGTGAGCTCCTCTCTCCATGGGGTCACAGGTTCTGACAGAAGCCTGCTCCATCATGGGCTCTCCATGGGGTCACAGCTTCCTTTGGGCATCCATGTGCATGGGGTCCTCCAGAGCCTGCAAATGGATATCTGCTCCACCATGGACCTCAGATAGATAGAATGATAGGGGCTGGAAGGGACCTCTGGAGATCATCTAGTCCAACCCCCCTGACAAGACAGGTTCACCTAGAGAAGGTTGCACCTAGAGAAGGTGGGTTTTGAATGTCTTCAGAAACTGAAACTTCACTGCCTCTCTGGACAGGCTGTTCCAGTCACCTCCACAGCCTGCAGGGAGACAGCCTGCCTTGCCATGGTCTTAACCACAGGCTGCAGGGGAATCTCTGCTCTAGTGCCTGCAGCACCTCCTCCCCTTCCTTCTTCACTGACCCTGGTGTCTGCGGAATTGTTTCTCTTACACATCTTTCCTCTTCTGTTTGGCTGCAGTTGCTGCTGTTTTGCAGCAATTTTTCCCTCTTCTTAAATATGTTTTCCCAGTGGAGCTACTGCTTCTGACATGCTTGGCCTTGGCCAGCAGTGGGTCCAACTTGGAGCCAGCTCATATTGGCTCTGTCAGACATAGGGAGGCTTCTAGCAGCTTCTCGCAGAAGCCACCCCTGTAGTACCCCACCACTAAAACCTTGCTGTACAAACCCAATACATCATTCAAAGAAAAGTTAATATACATTAACTTGAAATAAGTCAAATTTATACTTAGATATATCACAGGAACAGCATTTGTTACAAAACTGTTAGAAAACACAAGTTATGGCAGCTGTTGACTTATCCCAAACATCAAGGTCACTTGCAGAACCTTTTGCTGATCATGTTAGTTTACTGTAAACCCATCACACCTTTCAGGCTATACCTTGACCACATAGTTTTTTGAAGCTGTTTGTACTGTACCCTTCATCCCTGTGACTGAAGGGGACCATTATACAAAGAATAAATGTTAACAGGTATTTGGGATGAAAACCATCAGAAGAATTTTATCTACTCACACACTTATGCTCTAATTAGAATTGCTATGAGCAAATAAGGTTTTCCTTAGAGCCTGACAAACTTGATTTGTTTGACCAAACTATGTTACATTTACAGAGGAAGTCAATGACCTAGAAGTATAATGCTCGAGAAAGGAAAGTCTAGCAGTCTTGAATTTTCCATTCTACTGCTGGTGGAACTTTAGACTAGGCACCTCTCACACTTTTGGTACAAACATACAAACTTCAAAACACTCAGCCTGATACATCAGCATATTGAGTTTAATTTACTTCCATAGCTTGCCTGTGGAGTTGATACTCCCTCAAATCACAGATCTATGCTTTCACATGCATTCATAAAAAAACCCAGAATCTGATCCCTGGCCACCACTCAGTGCAGACTGAGAGAGTTCACACAGCTTTGTTTGGGTAGTCTCAGGATTCAGTCATGCCTCCTGCTCTAAGCGCTGGCAGCTAATACCAATCTTAGAGATGAAAACATGGGACTGAGTCAGATACTTCAGCTAGCTGTATTAGTAGTTTTCATGCTATTTCAGATGAGAGGTGAAGTTCAACCAGCACTCCATTCATTTCTCCTGAAACTCCTTTCTCTTTCTGTGGGGCCACAAACTTGAACAAGACAACCCCAATGAAATAAAGACTATGTTCTTAATTTTAAAACCATATCCATATATGCTTCATGTAAGCACTTAGTTCACAGAACACAACATTTTCTAGACTGTAAAGCTAAAACATTTCTTTGGGCATGCTGTCAAGATCATCTATTTGAACTAGTGACAGCCACTGTTAGAAGCTACACAATATGCCCGTTGTTTCCATTTGATAGCTTACTGTGTACTATAAATAAGAAAGCACAAAAAAAGAAAAGATACAATTGTGTTTCATCTTGGACAGTTAAATGGAATAAAATATTTTTGTTTTCAGATTTCTCTGTACTTCTCATATTATGGAATTATTTTTCTTAAAGCCTTCCGTGAAAATACATAGCTTCAAAATCACAGTTGGCATAAATCAGTACTGCTGTAGTTAGACCACTGGAATGCTGTTTATTTGTCCAGTTGATAATTTGCTCACAGAGTTATCGTGACTAGAGATCGGCATCCATAGCTTGAAGGCATTAAAATATTCTAGAGCATTACCAAGGCATATAAATAAACTACAAAATACTCTGCCATTCCCATTCTGCCATTAGTTAATTTAGACTTTTCCCCTTTATTTATTTATTTATTTATAGTAGAAATACAAGAATTTTGAATACAAAGTAATGTCTCCCCTTCTGGGGTATAGTATGGCATTTTTTAACAAAGCTTCATTACACTACAAAATCATTTACAATACTTTACTACAATGACATGTAGCTCTATTGTTTTACTGCTTCTATGGTTTTACTTGTTAGCTTCTATGCAGTCCTATAGTTCAGCTTCCCTCACTGGAGTACTTTTTCAACCAATATGTTGTAGAAGAAATTTTGAGTAATATAGCTCCTTTTAATACTTTTTGCATTAAAATGAAGATGCATTAGCAGTAAGAGTTCAGTCTTTTCAGTTATGATCCCTCCTATTTCCTTCTTCAAAACCAAGCACAACCAAGCACACAGTTATGACAGTAATTAAAGTGAATAGCCCATGAGAGAACTGTTAAATAGTATTTGCTGGATCTAGTCATGTCAGTATATTACTGTCTTCAGCAGTCACCATATTTTCTTTGTGGTAAGTTACTGCATCTGCAATAGAAGGAACAAAAAGTTAATGTGTCAGCCACTCAAGTGCTACAGTTCACTGCCAGGCACATTTGATTAGAAGGATACTAGGTGACAACAGGGAGAGAAAATGAGCTGAACACAGTCTTCTTTCCATAGATCTGTCAGTTGCACTAGCAAATTATTAAATATTTGTATTATTTTACAGAAGAGTAATGAGGAACTTGAACGTGGTGAACTCAGGATATATGCTCATAAAAAAGGACAAAGCTAATTTCTTGGAAATTACACCAAAAATTAACAAAGTTGTCAAGCTGATTAGTTACAGTTTGGGTGAATAACTGGGACAAAAAATGTGTAGTATTAAAAATGTATGATTGAAAAGGGGAAAGTCACGAAAGGAAAAGAAGTATTTCTGATTTGGCTCTGTAACGGAAGATTCAAAGCCAGACCAGGTACGCAGAAAGACTACTGGAAGGTAACAATTGCAGGCAGAGTTTTACTTTCCCACCACTAAAATATTTCTGTTGATCAATAATAAATAATATACTGTGGGCTATATGCAGAACAAAGATATAACAACAAAGACCAGATTATACTGTTGCTATATTTTACTCTAATTGACAGAATAACCATGACAGGCATTTCTCCAGTATTTCATAATTTGTTGAGAAGCAGAACTAATGAGATTTTCTGGAATCAATAGTGGCAATCAACAGCACTGGCCCCTTCTGGGCATGTTTCTCACGCTAACCATGATAACAATGTTATGTGTTTCCATTAATGTAGCTCTATGTCACTTGCCATACTATGCATTATTTAATGACCTTTCTCAGACATACAATGACTTTTTAAAATCAGCAGGTGATTTGTAAGATTGATTGTATCCCTTGGAGTTGGCTCATCATACCATCCCAGCTTTTTGCTGGTTTTGAGAGCACAGAAAGAAATGAATTGGTTAAACAGAGAGGGCAAGTGCTCACACAATGCCCAGACTAGAAACCTAGAGGGATATTATAGCAATCTGATGCTCAGAGAGTGAAATAATATAAATGACCAATTCAAAGCCATAGAAACAGCTGTAGAGTTAATAAAAGGTCCTATGATTGTCAGCTTCTCATTTTGATCATTGCCTGATGCTTTCCCCTGACTGATTCAACAGCTTTATCAGTCTTTAGTGACAGTATTTGATTTCTACATCCTTTTCAAATTTTCAATATGAAATCAGAACCTTTTTGTCAGACTTGTCATCCCTTATTCCTCCTTTTCAGCTGTGACTGTTTATTGAATTTATTCCACCTACCCTCCAGCTATTAGCTATATATTGTCTCCATAGCAATCCCTCTCTTCTCCTCAGAACAGAAGCAAAAGAAGCTTGGTAATTGTGATTTTACATGCAAGGTGTCATTTGAATGCTTTCAGGAGAGCAAACAGCAGGTGATATGGCATTTCTGACACTTTTGGATAGCATCACTGTGTGCATTATTTTTTCCATATTTATGTTTCATCAACCATTTGCAAATTTTCATTTAACTTGACTTACTTAAGCATTGGCTTTTCTTGCATTTTAAAATCATTAACAATACGAACTTAATAATATTGTGTTCTTCTCATCAGGCTCCTTTACTCGTGCAAATTTACATTTTTGCTACAAGTCTTAAGATGCCTTTACAAATTATCGTTCCCATATTGTGGGGGAAATGATTTGGTTAAAATCCCATGATAACAAGTGAATAGAAATCTTTCTCCCACAAACCTTTGCCATATCTTTTCTATCATTTTGGCTTTTTTTTTACAGCAAACCAGTATTGTTAACATCAAGAAAGTTCACTTTCTCCATGGCAGACAACAGTTAGTATACATCTTTTTCCTTGAATCATACACAACTAACTCTATATGTATAGGAAAGAATACATTTTTGCATGCATATGTTAAGAACATCTTCCAAGGCACTGAATGCTCTGTTTCTGCTTCATCCAAGTTTCTCCTTCCAGATTCAGTCTTTATGTACTAATAAAAATGGCAACCTAAATTTAGAGTTTCTTACAAAGAACTAGGCTAAGCAATGTGCACATTTACCACTGATTGCAATGTTGCTAGATAGCAGCTGAAACATAGTAATGATATCTACACCTCCATGAAGTATTCTTTAGTTTGTATTATTATTTATAGAGAGAATTAAGTGTGGATGGTTCTTTAAAGAACACAGAGAGCTTTAGGCTATACTATGGATAGTTTGCTCTCTAGCACAAATCTTAACTAAACATTATGTAGAAATGTGACAGTAAGGGCAGACAGGTTTATATATAATAATGGGGTGCAGAAACTAAGCCAAAAAGGATAACATTTAATATGAAAAACACAAACAATGCCCTAAAAAGGGACAGTGGAGCATAACATTTTCCAGCTAGGAAGGACCACAGGCAAAATTTAAAAAGGGGCTAATGACCCAAAGTTCAGCTAGCATTGTAAGACCTGCTTTTGAAAACCACAGCAAATGGTACTGTGTTATCAAACACTATATTTATTTCTCAAAGTCTATAGAGGTTCATTCAACCAAATTAAATGAAACGGACTAACTATCTCTAAACTTGTACTTTTGCTCTGCCTACTATCAGTTACTCTATGCAGTAAGAGCATTATCTGAAGTTCACAGCAATTCTTTAAATATTCATAAATTTATAAATTCAGTGGGATCAAGATAAGGGTTGGAGGAAACTTTGCTTTTCTCTGTATCTTTCAGTTTATTTTCACACAAGTTCTACCAAATTTTATGTGATTTTCATGTAGTATAGTTGAAAAAGTCTTTATCAATCAATGAGTATATTAAATTAAATTAAAGAAGGAATGATTAATCTGTCAAGATCTTGACTGTTGTCAACCGGTACTTGATTGCTTGATGACTTCTTTACATGTTTTTGGCAGTCAGCAGATTCAATACTACATTTCTACTGAACACATTTCCTACTATCAAGGACCTGTCATTCCACAACTCTACACTGATATGTAGAGACTATGCACTTGTTTGGTCAAGGACCAGGTACTAAGGTTCTGCAAAAAGATGCAACTCTACTTATTTGTTTCCCTAGCAGTCTATCCATACAAGAGCCCATGAGGAGGAAGCACACTTGGAAGAGCCAAAAGAGGGTTTGGAAACATGTTATTTTTAACAAAAAGATCAAATTTTGGTTAGTCTTCATTGTTATTTAATGGTAAGAAAGTCTCCCTGGAAGTGTTACAGCTTAAATCTTTGCATATTTTCTGTATTAAGAGACAGAAGCATTATGGAATAATTCCCTACCCAACTAGGCATTGGAAAAAGAGCTCTGACAAAAAAAAAACAGCCTCAAGAGATCAATTACTATGAAATTTAAGACAATCAGGCCCCTATTGACAACTTGTTATAAAAACATTTTGTAGTATACAACACATATTCAATACTCAGTATTGTTTTGAATCAAATTTAATTTTCAGTCTTCTCAGATTCAGCCTTTTGTATACTTATTTCACAGAGACTCAGCATTTATGTTGGTAAATTAAGTAGTAACCAAAACTATCTAGCCTCGAAGCGGTAAAGACTGAATGACAAGTAATGGAGGCCTTTTTTCATTACTTAGAATTTAAAAAAACCTTACTTCTTGATAAAGTTTGACACTTTAATTCAGTTTATACATGTTTGGAGTAGGAACCTAAGGGCAGATATGGGAAACTTGGTTTTAATGCAACTTATAATTCACTTCTCCACTAATATAGAGTATTTTTGTGGATATAAGAATGTTTAAGGAGGAAAATAAAAGATCAGCGTGAATAACAAAATATTGTCTTTAGTCACAAAAATTCAAGATACTAATATTACCAACACCAGTTTGCATAAATAAACCATTTACTAGCTCCACTTCTAAAAAAGTTCCCTCACTGACTTGTTCTTACATGATTGTCCATTACAGTATTTTGGAATATTTACTGAGGAACTTTGGAGGCCAGCTATTCTGAAAGAATGGATGCCAGAAAAGGATCATTAATTTGAAATTATATTACATTTCCTCTTTGTCCATAATTAATATTCTTGGTATCATCTTGGAAGTGAATGAGAGACTGCAAAGGAAGATCATAAATTATCCTTAATATCAACAGATTTGTCTTCAGGCTACAGTGAAAAAACAGTAGTAGGGATAGCCAAGAAGCTTGTGCTATAGCTCCTCTCCACCTGATTTATATATGTGTGCTTTATTTTTATAGGAATATATGCATATATCTGTTTGTTAAGCCTTTGGCTTTTACAGTACAAATTTCAGTACACTGAAATGTCACAATTCCATACAGTTTAAGACCTTACTACCACTGGGAGGAAATTCACAGTGCTGCAACGTGGTGTTTACACATGCAAGTGTATTTTTTCTGTGAAATTAATGTTTGGATATAAAAAAGAGCAAATAAGCACTAACACAAAGTACAAAGCACAAAGCAACATTTTTTTTCAGGAGAAAAGCAAAGGTAGCAGGACACTATCAGTGAGCTAAATTATGTAGATTTGTGAATTAATTCTGTAATCAAATTAGTCTACAACCATTTGTACTTCTAAATAACAATACATGTTTTTCATACAGGTCAATAACATATATGATCACTACTGTAGTTTCATGAACCATTTACAATATATTGCATATGTTTTTGCAAACAGATGAGTAAAAGTTTGAAGACCTCCCAGATTTCTTAACTTAGCCTTTTCTAATTTTCCTATTACTGTTTAGCTTTCAGACTACAAATAGATATTTCTATATTTGAATATTATTAATAATAAAATTGATCGGCATACTGAAAGTGAAAGCTTTTTTATCTTATTTTTTTTCTTCAAATTCATTAAATGTGATTCTCATTTTGCACAATGCTGAACATTTCTGTGTTGGCTGATCATGCCCCATCTGCATTATGTAACTGTCAAAAGCCTGTCTTGACCTTGGATGACGTTGAAAGCAACTATTGTACAGAGGGTCACTTGCCATTTTTATGTAATTGTCCAGAGAATGTCCTAGTTCACATTTAAATGACTCTACGATACAAAATTTCTCCCAGCATTCAGTCAGGCTTTTGTCTTGCTCTGAATAGATCCTATTAAAAAGCAGAAATGTATGAATAAAGAGATACCCCACTGCCTGCTTCAACCCACTAGAAGATGTAACATAGTTGTGAATAAACAATATAGAATACATACATAAAAAGGAAGTTAAAATGAAAAAGCTTGCTGTGAAAAATAACATTTATGTTAGGATGCACTAGGCTGGTGTGGCCAAATCAGTACTGAAATACCTATTCTTATGAAAACTGCCATGGTTCTATGATACCTTTTTTGTTCCTTGTCCCTGAAATCTGGGTTGTTTGCTCCCTTATTAGGCTTTAAATAGGGCATAGCAAGCTATGAACATTCATTACTGTTTTGTACTGTGGATACTGCTAGAGGGTATCCGGATCACACAGACACTTTAAAACTGCTGAGAGGCCAGAGGAGCTGGGGAGCCAATTCTGCAGTTTAGTCTAGGTCCTGCAGTATGCCTGACCTTATAAGCCCTCCTTGAAGCACAGTAATGCAAAGCGATTTTCTGGCATGGCCCTTTTAGCTCACAAATTGCCATGATCCTGACCAGTGCACAGTGTGGGCATTCCCTGTGTAAAATAACTCACTATCAGTGCTGGTCACAGTGTCCTTTGTCTCTGTAATCTCCATGTTCAAGTCACACATTCACATCACATGTTCACCCATGATGCCATAAGTGTAAAGCACTACTTATCTGTTCTCTTCCTAGTTCACATTATCATATGTATCAAATACACATACAGTTCTCTGCAGGTATCAAATGAGAGATGGAAGAGTTGGACTACTCTGCATAATAATATAACCAACAGTGGTGTGGTTTTTTTATGCCAACATCATCTCCTCTTTTGTCTCAGGTACCAAGATCTAAACGTTAGAATCAAAATTCAGCAGACAGATTCAGAAAAAGGCTTAGTAAACCTGGTAAGATAGACCTGTAGTGCATATGTGCATACTGAGACTTCTCTTTTCCAATGGCTTTTAAGTGATATTTAATCAGTAACATAAATCAGGCTTTGAACTCCAACTGTAAGGACTAGCAGCCATTAGGCTAGTAATGAGCTAAAAGGGAGTTCAAAGGAACATGAAGTTTCCCGGTATCTCCACCACACTTCACAATGAATTAAAAGGTTCCTTTTTATTCAAATTACAAGATGGTGTATCTCTGGCAAGTCACACAGCTTTAGGTTAACTAAGGGGCAATCATGCTGTTTCAAGAATCAGCTTCACTTGTAGGGTTTTTCATAAGATCACATTAAGGCAATTTGTATTCTCTAATTAGAAGAACTTGCTAAGATACATTCCTAAATTATTTTATCATAGGTAAGCTGACATTAAGGAAGTATAAAAAGAATTAATTATCTAGTTTGATTTTCCATCAATCACTGACACTTAAATTATGTACTTGTCATTTGAGACAGAAAGTTTCAGTGGTCTCCTCAGTGCACTGCCTAATATGAGGTGACAGCTCTGAACCCACACATCTGTCTTGGTAAAACACCTATGTGCAACACCTTCTGAAGAGACCGTCCAAGCTGCTGCGACACACAGTGCAGCCAGCTCCTGCTGTGCTGCTCATGTTCCTCTTCCTTTTTGTTAAAGAATTCTCCTTGGGCTTTTTTATGATGATTTATACATTGACTGTGGATTTTCCACTTCTTTTTTTTTGGTGTGTCCACACTAGCTCTGTAAGTAGCATTTCAATATTGGTCTCATTACAACTTCAAGAAGTAAAATTGCCTCTTCATACACTTATTCTTTCTTTAGCTATATATATATATTCATTCCCCCCCACCCCCCCACCAGGGCCCAGTATTATAAACAATCCTTAGCCTCATCATTACTTAATGTTTTGTTGGCCTCTGTGTCATATGCAAGTTTTATCAGATATGGTATGATACTTAATTCAAAGTTACTGAGTACAATGTTGAACTGAACAGAAATTAGTCCTGTTTTTTTTTCAGAAGCCTTCTACAAATCCTATACTTTGGTGAAAACCTGGAATATTTACATGAATGTCACAAATGACAAATATACATATAAAATTTTATATACATTCAAAAAATCTGCCAGCACACTTCTCTTAAATACGTCTAAGGTCTGAATCATAGATACGGCATATTACTGCATTTTCAGTCTAAATGTCATTAAATACTTAGTCAAAAACCTTACAGGACTTCATAAGAAATTTAGAAAGGTTTCATAGAATCATAGAACGGTTTGGGTCAGAACATTTCAGTGTTTGTTAATATATATTTTTAAATATTTCTATATGTGTCATCTCATTGCTACATTTTAATAGTTAATACAATAACAGCAGTTCTGGATTTGTTGGAACAGTAACTTGTAGAAACCTCGTATTTACACATTAATTGAACATACTTCAATATGTCTCCAGAAATCAAAAAGCACAGTATTAACCCACAGTCATGCCAACTTTGCCTAGCAAAACACAGGTTGTGATGGGATTTACTCTTTACTCCAGTATGCAAAGGAAGCACAGATCAACCAGAGAGAAGGATTATTCAGAACTGAAGGAAACCTACCAAATAGGTCAGTTTAGAACTTCTGAGAATGTTATAAGGTTTTTGAAGTTTCTTTGTTTGTGGTTTGGCTGGATGGCTATTTTTTTCGGTTTTGTGAAAATGGAGTTTATAGATTCCAGACTGTTTTGTTCACTACCTATCTGGTTCCCATCTAAAACACAAATATGAGGGGAAACTGCCCATTCCTGAGAGGTCTGTTCTGAAACCAGAATCTCAGGCTCCAGCCTAGCCCACCCATGTGAACCTCAGGCAGTGGAAACTTGTGAACTGCAGCTATTCACTGACATAATAGTTCTTACTCACCAGCAAAGGAAGTGCTAGGAATTGCAATGGTTTCTCAGTCCATTTTGGGTGAGCAAGTGGGACCTGCTATCCTCTGAGTTTTTGGGTGATAAGCAGCACCGAGAGATACAAGTACCTGTCCATAGCCTACCTACCTTGCCACACCCATGGGAAGTTCAGCTCTTTACTCACCATAAAAAACACCATCATGATGGCATTTAAACCATTGCCACAGCCCTCTTTTTTTTTCAAGGTTTTCTGTCCTGCAGATAACGATCCACTCTGTGAGCCAGCACTGCACCTGCTTGTACCTCCACTCCTGATTAGTTCCTGATTACTGTAACTGTACTGTGCTACTCTGCTCCGGCTGGACCTCACTGCTTCTCTGGACCTCCCAGATTGCCTCTGACCTCTCTGACCATAGATGTAAGACTTTGCTTTCTTTAGAGTGCCCTATATCTCTTGTTTGCAACTTGGTCTTACTAATTCAGAGTATAATTTGAGTTCTGACTCCCTTGTCTCTAATACCTTTTTCAGCTTCTTTAACCAGCAAAGTACCTTGTGGACTACTTTGTATTACTGACTTTGATTACCTGACCTTGGAATGAATTTCTGTTAAAGCTCTAATCATTAGGGCAATGGTCATTCTGCACATAGCATTAGCATTGTTCAGAAACAAACAGTACTCATGTCTTTCCTGTTTAAATTCCCGATAGCTCTTTCTCATCTAAAAACATTTCCTGTTTTTGTTCCCTTAGACAGTTTTATTGATACATACTTTTCTTAATCAGGGTTCCTCAAGTTCTTGCAGTAAAGGCTCACAGCTCAGTTTTACAGTTCTGCTTTAGTTAGAGAAATATGTGGATCTTCCATGACAGAATCTGAAAACAGCACCTACTTTCTTGGAAATAAGGCCTAGATGTACTAGCCAAAACTCAGTATGACGGAATTTGCCAGATTATTCAGTCAGAGGATCTTGTGGCAGACAATAAGGAATTATTTTTGTATACTGGAGAGGATAAGAAATTGTTTTGTTAAGCAAGGTTTTTATTTCTAGATGCTTTTACTGATTCTTTCAACACTGTATAATCCAAAGTTACAACCAAGTTTTAGGATATTAATGACAGTGTTCTTCTTTCCTTACAGTGGATCTGGGATTTGGTATTAATAATGTTGATAGTGTTTTGCATTTCTATTGCTAATTGTAACATTTTAAAGACAAAATATTATTGAAAATATTTTCTTGTTATTTTACAAATATATGTGTCAAAATTTTATGCTTGTTTCAACATAGCATTTTTATTAAAAACATTGTGTTGTATGATTTTATTCTGTTAACATAATTGATTCTACAAACTTTATTCAAGAAAAAAAATCTTCTGTCAGAAGGTAAGATTATATTCAGAATGTAATTTATAGTAAATACCAGGTACCATTAAACATAATGTATTATTCAGCTAAGCACCACAACGGTATTCAATTTACAATGAAAATTAAAAATTAATAACTTTGCAACTATTGATTTTCTGTATTCTACACAGATTTTGAGAAAAGTAAACTAGTCTACTTGAAAAAATGTAGCAGCCCTTTATTACTACCAGCTTTAAGAACACTGAACATGTAAATAAACAAAAGAATGAATAACATTACCCAGGCAACTTGGACTGCTTTATATAAAAGTGAAGCAAGAGCCAAGGCAAACAAAGGAGCACTGAAATATAACCAACTGCATACTGGGTTTACTCGTTTCTGTTTGGAAGATGAAGTAAGAAGCATTAGAAATCGCTGTTTCTGTAGTGAGGCTAATATCTGTTTTGCTCTGAGTAATTATTGATTTCATATAAATGAACCAAATACAACCCCTCCTGACACAGCATTAGAGAATATGCTGCATTTTTATCTATATCTTTCTGATGACAGGAAGTGTTCTGCTTTTTTTTTTAAGATAATTTAAGGAGAAATTTAAATGATAAAATTACTTAGACCACAGAAACATAAAATTTTGAATGGAGATGGAAATCAATTTAGATGTGATGATTTCAAGGCCTAAACTATGACTATATTTTTATTCCCAAATCATTTAGGATCAGATTTTAGATAACAAGTTATAATAACTTTAATTTTCCAGCAAAAACAATGCTTTTGCAACACAATATGTGTCAGCATCACCTGTCTAACTAGAAAAGAACTTTGAGAGATGCTTGGTTGTACATGAGGAACAGACTTAAATTATACTTAAACACATGTATAACTTGAAGCACTTCAGCAGTTCCAAAGGAGAAATTCTGGTTACACTGAAGTATAGTAACAGTAAAGTAATAGTAATGGTACCATTTCCATTGACTTCACTGTACCCCAGATTTGAAGCACAAACTTTGTTGCTTCTAAGAAACTACTTAAAACTAAGATTTATTGCTTTAGCTAAGGTAAAAAAGACGAGCTTTAGGGCACACAAGCCTTTTCCTCAGAAGCAGCAGAATCCAAAGCTAATTACAACCTAAAAGGAAGCATAGATGTATGTACAACAGTGGATTGAATCTGAAACCTTGTATGACTGAGAATGTACAGGAACATTTTGAAGATTCAGCAGACATGTAAATATCAAACCATGGCAAAGGCCTTCCTTCAGGCCTGCTTCCTGTTGGTGCTCCATAATAGTCACTGAAAGGAGTTAGGCAGTTAACAACTTTGTTTCTTCTCTGGCTTTTGTGATCAGGAGAATCGTATAGATTCATAGTAATGAAATCCAAAGGTCTAGTATTAGAATTTATGTCCTCATGCCTGGGGAAGAGAAGGACAAATCCACTTTGATATATGCTTCACAGTTATTTACTTGGTATTTATTGATCAGTACTCACAGTTATTCAACATTCTAAAATGAAAAGACTACTGCCATAACCTACATATGTTTGCAAAAATAAAAAGGACCACTTATTAAAAAAATATTTTTAATTTACATGTACATTACATGTTCATGTACATTTACATGTTCATTATCATGAACCTTTAATTTGCAAAATAACTTCTAATATTTATTGGATAAAGTGGTCATAATCTACTCCACTCAATCAAAAGACATTACATGCAACTTTAAATTCACAATTATTGAAGAAGTCTCTGAATCTCTTTAAGTAATCGTTCCTATTCTTCCATTTTTTTATATGCTTTGTCAGCGAAGAGGTTGCTGGATCTGTAGTATATTTATAACTAGGAATCAAAACCTTGCATAAATACATTATAGAACTTATCAGAATAAGTAATGTTCATATGCAATTTACTAATGCAGTAAAAGAAAGCATACTATTCAAGCTACCTACTCATAAGAGGTGCCTTTCAGACTACATGTGAAGACAATAGATCTAACAGTCAGAAAGTGTTATATTTTATTATAGTTACTCTTTCCTTATGTAAGATAAAAATGGAACATCCCTGCAGTGATTTTTCTGGCTATCTCATTTAGTGTAACAACTTATCTAGTTGTTTCACTCATTGTACTTCAGTGGATCTTGAATAAAGATGTTTATCTTAAATTCATTTAAAAGACACCAAATTATGATGACCTATCATTGTATAAGTAAACATCATACTGACAGATAATTTTGCATAAACGCTGATGTTCCTACGATTTGAAATTGAAACAGTCACTACAGTTTTACACAAACAGAATGATATCCACTTTATAATTTTCCATATTCACGTATCTAATTTTTACTCACATGCAATAACATTTACAAACCCAACAGTTAGTGGTGTGCAGTGCTGTTTCACACTTACTGTGAAATAATAACTATTTACATTTCAGAATATAATACAGCTTCTTACCACTGGTAATGATTTAGATATGGTGCCACAGGGGACCACACCATCACATGTGTGTAAAAAGTTCAAAAAGCTGGCTAAAGGCAAACCTGCAATATATGGACTTTAAAAGTGAAGCAGTAGTAAGGGAGAAGATACTTTGTACTGCATCTTGGGAACATTGTATTTTCTTAGAACAAAACCTAATTAAGTACATTAGATAAGATGTTGGTTTGTTAGGCACTGAGTTATAATTATGCATATACTTCATTCAGAAAATATTTAACCTTGGTCTATTCACTATTTCAAGACAGAAATTCAAATTCTTGCTCACTTTCATCTATTTCTTTCATAACGATTGCATTCAATTTCTCATATGTGATTTTAGGCGCTGTGTCTGGTTAAAGATGAGGGCAAACAAGGCAGCTGAATCGGATAAATTAAAATCTGAAAACCAGCAAAATAGAAGGCTGAAGGCTGATCGTTATCCCCACAAAACAGTGTATATTCTACACCAAACATAAGAAATTCTATTAAGCCCATGCAGTAGCAGCTTAAGATAATCTTACAGAAAAATGAGGCCAAAAGCAGGTGATGGGGACTCAAAAGGGGGTCATACCAAACAACAGCTCCTTGTTGTTAAAGCAAGCAAAACAACAAAATCTCTTCAAATAATCCTCTCTCGAGAACGAGGACACAAAACACACATACAGCTTCTAAGCAATCTCCCAACTGGTCAGATGAAGGGAAAAGCTGTATAATTCTAACTACAGAGATGAAATACAGTCTCATATAACCATACTGCTGTGAACCAACTCTAATATCATCAATGTGTTAGAGCAAACACATTCCTGACATTTTGGAATAAACCCGATAGATGCTGTACTGCCCAAAGACAGACTATACTTCATTATTTAACTATAGTTTATTTTGCTATTCAGTAGAATATTTTAGATTATAACAAAATACTTCAAGGCATCATGTATACATCTATACTACCTCCAGATACAGATTCAGGCCTCCACCACTCTACAACTTAACAGCATGTGAGACTTGTTGTAAAGCACTGTGCTGACAAACTCTTGTTCTGAATATTGGGAGTTCCCTGCCCACAACAGAGTTGGCACAATCATTCTTCAGCCTTCTTGGATGCTGTAAAAAGCGTATATATTATGTCATGATCCTGAGAGCTTCTACTGATGCAAAGTAACACTAGAATACAATCATTTATCCCGAGGGACATTATTCCATATGTAGAACTAAACATGACATTGGTGAACACAGATGAAAAGCTCTTTTGTTATTTTAAAGGAGACTGCATAAGGAAATTATGTTGGTGAATCATAAGTAACTTGTAGTGAGTATTTTCTTCTACTCCTGTAAAAGTAAAAATCAGTAAAAATGGGCTGCAAATTTCAACACAAGTAACACGCATGTCAGAGAAAACATATGCAAGCAGATCTTCAGGAGTAGCCCTGTTTTTGGTAATGTTGTTCATTTCCAAAAAAGGTACACCCTACCCACAAGACTGTAATATGAAAAAAGAAGTAGAAAAGTCTCTAATTATGAAATAAAGTATTTTTAAGATAAGTAGGACTAAAAATAGATGTTTATATTAAGATTAGCTAAATGTGTAAAAAAACAGACACTGTACACTTCTGTTTTCATGCTACAGGGTGATAAAAAGGAACTCAGGCTTATTTCACCGTTTATACCTATGGGTGTGGTGACCCTGTTTGAAAGGCAAGAGGGCAGACAGAACCTTAGCAGCCACTCTTTGTCCAAAGTATAAAAATGTGTGTTCTTGGCTCATGATTAAATGACACAAAATTCATGCAAAGTTGGAGTGTCCCACTTGTAGTACCTTCATGCTTAGAATATCTACTGCTCTCATTATCACATATTTTCATCTACCATCTCTGTTTACAACTTTCTTATCCCTTAATCTGCACACTTTCACTTGCCAATATCCCAACCACAGGCTGTTTATCTCAGAGACTGTTCTTCATCCTTTATTTCCAAACCAGAAAGCTTATAAATTTACCTTTCCCCTTACCCTATTCTTTCCTGGGCAGCAGTCTATATCACTCCCTCTGCAACTTTGTCACAGGAGACACCAGGAACACTAAAACAAGTCTAGGGTTCCATATGTGAGCTGAACTGTTTTGTAAAAACTTTTATCCCACAGTACCAATGTGGAAGTCTGCACAAGAGAACAGAAAATGGACTGTGTACATGAACGACTCCTGAGGGCAAATGGCTAGTGGCAGAGAAGCAAGTCACACATCTCAGCTGCTCAGCTGTAGCAGTTGCACAATGAAGGTGGACAAATAATATGTCTCAGAGGCTTTATGAAGTGTTACACCATTCTTTCCTATGGTTGACCGCATGCTTACAAATTAGAAAATGTTAAAATTAAGGCACATTTTGTTATCTACTTTATTTTACATCCTTACTTATGGTTTATTCAACATCAGCATTCCAAGACCCCTGTAAAGAAGAAAGTCCAACACATGCAATAAAAATTTAACATTTGATACACTTTTCCATCGAGATACTTATTACAAGCTTTTTAATTGACCTAGTAACAGCTGAGTCTGACTTCAGACTTTTTCCTCTACTGCTAAAACACTTCCTGTGTTGTAAAATTCTGCTCTTTTCAAGCTCATTCTGGGGGCAGAAATATCTGAGAACCTAGAAAAACAACAAATCCTAAGGACTCACTGGGTAGGATGAGTCGTAATTTATTTGCCCTACAGATTCTTGTGTTATGTTTTGACTGAAACTTTTCCTAAGATATTTAAAGTTTTATCTCTTGTATAGGCTGTCTTAGTTATGAAATTCTGTGGAATCTACGTTGTTTCAAACTGTGTTCACAAGGTGTGTGGGGGTGGTGGTGGTGGATCGAAAGTCATGCAGAAGCTCAGCTGACTCTGCTTTGAGCAGGAGGTTGGACTGGCTGATCTCCTGAGGTCCCGTCCAGCCCTAATTTTTCTGTGATCCTATTAAAAAGTAATAGAATCTTTCTTCTTGCAAGCCAAACAGCTCAATGCGTGCATAGTGGGTAAAGAGTTAGAGATACTGGATATAGTTTTCTCAGGGCTTTTATATTAAAGAATGAAACAAGCAAGCAAGAAAACAACCCATCAATAGGATGTGGGTATGCAGACAGTTCTACACTTGAGCTCTGAGAAGGTGCAAGAGGAACATGAAAAGACTGAACGGTTTCGAGCCGAGCGGTGGGATCATTTTGTTTGGCTTTCGTTTCTTTCCTGGGGGAAAGAAGCTGCTGAACGGCGATTATCAAGATCGGTATGACCCGCTACTGCCCCAGGCCCTCTCCCGGCCTCTCTCTCCACAAGGGACGATCGCTCC
>JANHFX010004116.1:0-35558 GCA_027560015.1 Chloroceryle amazona
CCCGGGCGCACCGGCCCCGCGCCTGCCTCCCTCCAGCTCCGTCCTGCACTTGGGACGCGAACTGCTCCGGCACCGCGGGCACACAGAAGAAAACAAAATCAGGGCGGGAGTGGGACGCGGAGGGAGGCTTTAAATCCTGCTCTTTCCAGTGCTTATTACCAGAACCCTCGGAATAAAGGAAAGGGGCGGGGGTGGGGGGCAGCGAGCGAGGGGGAAAGTTGGTAATGAAGGATACACGAATCATAAAATGTAAGCTATGTGTGATTAATGATCTGCACTAATTTGAATAGCAGGCGTGTTAAAGGTCATTGACAATTGTTGCTGCTTTCAGCATGAATGCCTGAGTGGGATGTATTTGGGACAGTCAAATTTAATTCACATGAAAAAAAAAATATCGGAGGTGCATAGCAGCTGGTCAAAATATAGAGAGGACATGTTTCAAAAAATGCACTTTGCTTGTCTCTCAAAGGCAGCCTCATTACATTAAGGTGGTGTTTTTAAATGCCTTAACGGTAAATAATGTATCTGGAATATCTGAATTTTATTTCTTATGCATCAGCATCTTTCATGCACGCTTTTTCAATCGCAGTCCAAACTGTGTTCCCAGTTCCCCAAGACTCGCAGCGTTTTGAGGGAATTCTGAGTTTGCTGATGCCAGACTTATCTGGGAGTGGACTGGAGCAGATGTCGCCTCTCTGAGCTTGAAGAATTCACCCCGGGCACACGCCTAAAATATGAGTGCGGATTCTCTAATCACAGTTTATATAGTAGCTCAGCATTTCTTTACACAAAGAGTAAGAAACCCATTATAAATCAGCATTCCTGGGCAGTATTTAGAACTACAGTATTGAGTTAATAATTTCCATATGGCAAAAATTGACAAGTCAGAGCAATGAAAGGTCCATGAGACTTCCAAATCCTCTACCTAAAAATGTGATTTTTACAACCTATTCCTTTTCACTCACAGTCTGTGTAGATTCTCTTCCTTAGACAGTAAAACATGAGAATACACAACACAGTGCTTGCTCTCTTACCTGAGAGACTAATGCTTAAAATGCTTAATATTTTCCATATTTGCTTCTATTGGGCCCAGCCTTGGATTCCTTGTTCCCATAAAAAAATCGGATACTGAGGCTATGGGGTTGAAAGGACTAGAGAACCCTTCTCAAGCTTAGTAAGTGAGAGGTATTCCACTTTAATGGAAAGGCAATTAAAAATTCAGAAGATGCAGAGACTTTAAAAACAATCAAGCGGTATATTAATTTCACAGAAAGTCACTAGCAGAGTTTCTCTGTCCATGTAATTTTAAATAGGAGGTTTTCTCAAATTTCTTCTGCTGAGTCCAGCACTTCTGGGATTTAAAAGCAAAACTGGACCAGTATAACAATTTATAGACTTAAAAGATACACAAAATGTATTTGCATAATATCATGATATCATTAGAAATTTCGGGTAGAGAAGATATTCTTAATTTTCAAGTCATTAGGAACATACCATTACCATGGGTGATTAATCTGTTTGCAGACAGTGTTTACCCAATTTTGTCTTTGCCAGAAATCTTCCAAGAGATGTCTTCCCATTTCAAATTCTTTAAATTACAGTATTTTGTATGAGAATGTCAGTGATATTAATGGCTCAATACGTGCTTTGCTATTTATAGACTTGCACGTATAATAATTCTGGCTAATGAAATACGTGGAGCAGGAAAACATTTATTTACTTTTGCTATGGTCTAATAAATTATTTGTTCAGCATTTGGGACCAGCCTTCCTCAAGTTAAAGAAAATGGCATTTTGATGAAAATCTGTGCAATGACTTGTCTGCATAACTTAGCCTTAGGAATGATTGGTGGAAGTTTAGATAAGAAAAGGTTGTCGAGACACACCATGGTACAACAGCAAGGAAAAAAGGCTGTCTCTCTAAAAGCAGAGCAGAAGGCATATATAAATACTTCAAGGCAGGCAAAAAAGCCAGGTTTGGATTATGTTTCATATATATATGTGTGTATGTGTGCGTGTGCATGTATGTATGGGTCTGTACATGTCACATACATGGATATGTTCAGTGAAATGGAATCCAGAGGTGTCAGTTGCTTAAGCTTTTGCTGTGTGCTTGCCCAGAGTTCCTCAGGTTTGGGGCTGGAGTATTTTTCATTGTTACAAATCTATCTGAAATTGTGACAGTGCATCTAAATAATGCTAATCCAGGATGGGAAGACCCTTGATTTTTTCAAGGAATCTGTCTCTCTGACTCAAGAGTCTGACTAGCGTTCTTGGGGTCTTCCATCATATCAGCCTCAACAAACCTTTCTAAACACAGCCCTTAGGACTATATAGTTAGTTCTCCGGTTCTGCCAATAAACAATATATACCTACTTTAATCTAAACCAGACATATTGCTTTCAAAGTGCACTTGGGTCAGAAAAAAAAGTCTGACAACAAATAATCTTGTATTAGTTTTTACATTCTAAACCAGACTTTTTTCTTGGTACATTTGGAAATACAATGAGCATGTGCAGAAGCTGCAAACTGGAAGGCTCAGGCGGCTCTAACACCCATGTACCTCTGCAGATCACTGCACAGAAACATTTGCAGGGATGCTATTTGACAAGAAACTTAACATTTCTGCGTCTGACTAAAACAGGCCATTCTAACATTGGTGTGCTTTCAGAGTTTACGTGGGTGGCACAAATAATCTCACTCTGAAACAAAATGGTTTCAATCAATAACAAGCGTGTACTCTGGGATAAAGTACATCGACTTCTCACATGCACCACAAAAATCTTTCTCTTCTTTAATTGGGCCTCAGTAGCTGTGCAGTGTCAGGCTGCTTTCAAAGTTTGCACTCTGAAAACACACCACAACCAGCAAAGTTTTGCATGCCGGCGTGCTCTGTGTCTGCACGGATTGAGGTCAAGCTCTTGCGCCCCGTTAATTTAGTCAGGCATAAATCTAGTAAATGGATTTGAAAATAATTTTCCATTCAGAGAGCTGCACATATTTTGGGATCTGAAGAATCTATTAACGTGTAGCCACAATAAGCAACTTGGGCATATCCGATGACAAATTGTATGGGGTGTCAGGATGTGGTCATATCCTCTTTACCTTCTACTCACACAAGTCGTCCCCTTGCTATTAAAGGAATTGCTTTAACGATAAAATATGATTGGTGTTTGTCTCCATCATCTCATTTATGGCATGAAATGAGCTTTTCCTTATGGGAGAAATGATTCAGAGACCTTTCTTGAAGAATCAACATTTTTAACTCTAATGTCTTTCATATTTGCCCCTACTGTCAACACAGTTGCTAGGATATAGCCTGATTTTGATTTTTGTGCTTTGATCCTCTCAAACCCACATTTTTTAACATCGAGTTATTCAGCATCGCTTTTACAATGACACTGAGAAAGAGAGCAGAAAAAAGCTAATATTGCAAAGTAAGTACATCCTCAGTGTACATGGTTATTTTAGGTTCATGCTAAATTCTGTATATAGTACCAACTTTTCCAGCCCTGGCAGTCAGATTTTCTCACCCATATGTAATTTTATAAACTACATCACGGCTTCACAGCAGGTAGGGAGCCCACAAACCTGTTCTTAATTTCAGTTTAACTGAAAGAATCTCAGCAGCAGCTGGTTTCAGAATAGCTGATACAGACTTGCACAGATGTGGCCCATAATAGGTTCAAAAATATAAAAGAACTAGGCCACAACGTAGAATTAATTTCAAGGAAGACAAATTCAATAAGGATGCCACTTTTAAGAGATTTTTTTTTTTTTCTTTTTAAGAGATCTTAGGGGGTGCATATTTTTGTGGCGTGGGGTTTTTCATGCTGTCTACTCCCTGTAATACTGAAGTACACCGATTTTCTGACAGGCTGGCCCTGACTGTTAGCGAGCTGTGCTCTCTCAAAGCAAAGAAATGGGCTATTTCTGAGTTTGTGTTGTCTCCCCTCCCCCTCGCCCTTCTTATGTTCCTCCAAGCATAACTGATAGTACTGAAGTGCTTGTGCGCTTTTCTAACTGGACCAGACAAAGAGGTACAATAGCTAAAAATGACCTCCGATGGTACAGCATATGTGCTGCTTGATATAACTGGGGAAACTGGTTGCTAGCTCTAAAACGAGGTGTTATTTGTTAATGTTTCACAAACTTGGAATAAAGGAAAACAGAAAAAATAGTTTCACAAATGTTAATTTCTGGAGTTTACTAAGGGGAAGGCTTTAAATTATTTCTATAATAGCATGGCAAATACATTGCTGTACTTACTGTCTTCTGCTGAGTAAAAAAATATCTCAAAAGTAAAAGTGGAACAAAACAGTCACTTGTTCTCGCTAACAAAATTTCCCTTGACATTCTGTGCAGTGGTCTAAGTGTTTGAATAATCTTGGTTTATATGGTCTTTCAGCTCAGGCATGCGAGGAAAAAGGAACTTCAAAAAGAGAATATTTTACCTGACGTGTACTATTTTAAGGCTTCAGTAATTAGAGAACTGCAAAGGTCAAAATAGCCATCAATATCGTGAGCAACAGAGTAGAAGTAACATGTTTAAGAGGAAGTTAGTTGGTTGGCTGTAACATAATACACAGTAAGCACTAGGATGCGGGTCTGCAATGATGAGCAGCAGAAGAAATAGAAAAACTTAACCAGGATCAGATAGTTATTTTGCTGAAAGCACACAAGAACTTGCAGAAAAAAAAAATAGAGATGTTTTCAAATCTAAATCCTAAGATTTCGTTTCCTCACTGCAGTGATACTGCAACCTGTACTGAGATCCGTCCCCACAGACCCATTCACAGGCTGGAGAAAAAGTTTACCAGTGCTTTCCAACCTTTCAATGAGCCAGACAAAAACTCAGGATCTAGAAGCTCCCAAAACCTTTTTTCCACCTTCTTATTAGAATCAGAAATGTGTGGCATTATCCTGTTTTTAGCATACTACTTCTCACCTCTTAAAGTCAAATCGTGAAATACTAGATTAGGGAGAGTAGCTAAAATGTTGCTGTCTATCTGCTACTCCTAAAACTGTGTGTTCTGGCCTGTATTTCTGAACTGTCATAAATTAAAAATGAGTAAAAGCACAATGATTATGTCTGAGGATGCAGTAGTTTGCAATAGTATAAGTCATAATAAAGATGTACAATTCTGAGGAAAATAACTTCGGGAATGGGAACTCTTCCAAAAACTTCCCACTATTTCTTTCATTGCTGATAGACCATTTTTCTTCCCTGTACAATTTTATGCCAGATTGGCTACTTCTCTAATTTCCCCATAAATCACACAAAATTCATGACTCCTTTTCCACATTTGGATCCACAAATCAACCAAGTGAATTCATTCTTTTGAGAGAAAGAGGCTGAAACAAACACGCAGGATCATTAGCACAAAATTATCGGTATAAATTTATCCTAACTTTTAACAAAAAATTCCAGAAGGCTTCTACTTTGTCACTTCCATTTAGTTTGAAAGACAGAAGTGAGTTGGGGAAGTCAATCTGCTACAGACTTTGCAAGGCATTTGCCTTTTTCCTCTGTTAAACTCCAAAGCTAATAAACCCGGAGCATTCAGTAACAAGTGAGGCACTCATGTCAACAAAGGCCTTACTTAGAGACGGCGAGGTTTTGAGAAACTTCTGTGGCAAGGATTTGAAGATATTTTAGTCATATGCAGCATACTTTGAACATGCACTTTTGCTTCTCTGTTTCCTACAGTATAATCCCCTTTGCTTTCCCTCCCCTGTGTTTTAAAATGAGTACAGAAAAGGCTGAGTGTTAAACTACACTATTCAATTGTCCAGTAAGTACACAAGTTCTGTTCAAACCAGAACAAACTTCCAAGTAGACAGAAAGGGGTATTTGGATTTCTATTTTAACCCAGAAACCCTGCTGAATACCAGTGTGGCGGGGAATATAGCCATATCAGACCAACAAAAGGCTCCTAATGTAGTGAAGACCTCCTCCCCCTTCCCCTCTGAGCAAGCCGGCTGGCATGGCTTTTGCTATCAGAATTGTTTGCAGAATAATCAAACTAAAGCAGCTCCCTGCGTGGCTGCCTTGTTCAGGAATAAGCAGCACTTTTATTCTAAAATGCTTATCTTGCTTCCTAAAGAGATGAACAGGCTATTTGGGAGATGGTTCTTCATTCTGAATGTTCTTGTGAAGGAATACCTGATTGGGTTGTTTGGGTTTGTTTTTTGTGTTTGGTTGGGTTTGTTTTTTTTTTCCATCTATTGACATTTTCATTTGTTTCTCTGACAAAAGCAGAGATGTACTTGCTCAGTAAAGCAGTTATACGCCAGCAACTCTTAGATTCCTTCTGCAGTGCAGAGATTCCCAAGTACTGTTTTTATTGCAAAGGATCCCATTAATATCAATAGTACAAGCATCCCATTGAATCCTAGGGGCTTTATATAATAAAAGGGTTACACTTAATGAAGTCAAATGCAGTAGATCAGGTCTTCACATCACAAGCATGCAATGTCCTCATAATACAAGATGTACCACTAGTCATACTTTTATTTCTACAAAGTATGTTGCCATGTAATAGCCTCCATTTTTTTTCCCTAAGACATTAGAACATTTCATGCCAAATCCCTCTATCATCTAATAAGTCCAGGATCCTAATTATTTCAGTGGGACGTAGTGTAATAAAAAATAATACATTGCAAAATAAGTGTGTTAGTATCGCTGCCAAAAATGTTCACAGAATGATGCTGTCAGTACTGTCCAAGCCAATGTTTTGTCTCTCCAGAGAAGAAGGATGCATACCGCTGTGTACTGACAACTCCATTTGGTGTGCCTGCACAGTCACTGAAGCTAAAGTTTCTGTTTGTTTGTTTGACAGAATTAAAGATAGTTGGGTTCACCATTTGGTGCTTGACTCCCTGAAGGCTGCACTAGGTAGAGCTGACCTAACATGTGCATCTGTACTTTTGTGGTCTATAGAAGAGAGCATAAGGCATAAATGGGAAGAAGGGGTCAAGGGACTGTGAAGAGAGGCCAAGAGCCCTCTGGCAGTGCTCTCTTGCCATGTAACCCCAGCCACTGTTATCGTGGTCCCAGTGCCATGTCTGTGTGAGGTCAGCGACTGGAAGCTAGTATGAACAGCTGAACATGAACCCATGCTCCACCCCGCTGCCCTCCCTCTGCTGTAAGAACTGGAGACAGGCAGCCGGTGAGATCTCAGCCAGGAGATGGGGAATTGCTCTGCTTCAGGACCCAGGACAAAGCTGGCTGGTTTTGCAGACTGCTGACCACCACCCGGCACAACATCTGATCCCAAAACCTTCTCTGTTCCCACCATTACCCCTTGGAGGAGGCAGAGTGGCAGAGCATTAACAGCACCTCGGCACACTCCTCATTTCATTCTCAAGTGCTTCTGCAAGGTGTATATAACAGCATGTGTATAATATATACATATATATGTATTAGCTTTACTTTCAGGAGTTTTCTACTCAGAGTCCACACCACTCTGCTGTAGGGCAGGTGTAGTAGCCATAATCTGGTTATAAAAAAAGTGCCAGTGAATGAGATATTCACATGAATGACCTAATTTTACACTTGCTCACTAGAACATTTTTTAAAGTATTTGCTTAGTTGGAAGCGAAGTGTTTTCCCTTTGACGAACAAATGTATTTAGTCCATATTAAGGGTAAAACTCTCTCAAGTTCATTGGTGATTTCCAGACCCTGTAAGATTTGCAAACAAGGGACTGACAGCAACATTCTTATTTAATATTTTCCTAACATATTTAAAAAAAGAAAAAAACACGTGGCTTTCCAGATCCTCCTGAATTCCAAATGCAAAGTGGAAAATGTCCAAAAAAGGCATTACTTCATCTAGTGCTACTTTTTTAGCACATGTACAATTCTGCTGACCTCCTTCTGCTTTATCAAGAGCAAGGGGATGTGTGACTAGTTTGTATAACCTAAAGTTTCTGCTTATCTGGACTCGCATAAGTGCATTCAGCAGCTTCCTCAGATGTACAGTTAATGGGAAATTCCATGAGTTTTGCACTTAAACTTAATCAGAGATATGAATGGAAGAATGTAACCATCAAAGCTATTGCAGAGTCCTTCACTCCCTGACCTTTGGGCCCATAAATCCATGAATGAGTTACATTCATCCACATATGAGAGCATTTTTTTCATCAGTAATGAAAATGGGTTTAGAACTCCAACTAGTAGTCTAAGTTGAATTTCATGCAAGCTGTTCAAAAGTAGATGCTCAGTCTTTACCAAGGGTTTGTAAAACTTGTCCTCTTTTCACCTCACACAGCTTAAGTCCCAGGGCAGGGGCAGTCTCCATCAAAGAGCCGCCTGCCAAGCACATGAACGAGGAGAGAGGAAGGACCATGCCACCCAGCAGAGCTGACCTGGCCGATCTGGATCCCAGGTGATTACTAGCTGTTTTCAGTTGCATCTGCACCTACCTGCACATGGTGCAGCCTGCGGCGTGTTCCCCTGTCCCCGGGCATCACCTGCAGCCTGCCACAGCACAGGTTGCAGGAATAGTGCATCTCTTACTGGCTCCCAAGGCGCTGTGCTGGGTCTTACCTCTGTTCCAGCCATATGTACTGGGTTAGGGGGTGAAATTCCACTCACTTGCTGCATAAGCCAGTTTTTTTCTCTAAGCCTTATTTTTTGTAGCTGCAAAATGGGTCAGTACTTTTAGAGAGCTGCACTCACTGGTCCCGTAATGAAATACTACTTTTCTGACACCAGCAGAGCAAACCATGGCACAAATCATGCATAGTACCTGTGCTCGGAATTGTGTTTTGGCATTTCTACCTTACACAGCACGTAGCAAGGGTTATATCCATTCAGCAATCTCTGCCAAAGCATTTTTGCACCTCTCTTGAGTTGGCTGTGCAATCAGACAGAGGCAGTCACACAGCTAAAAGAGAATAAATGTACTTTGAATAGAACAGAAAGTGTGTCCCAAAGACAAGACAGAGAAAAAAAACAGGTTCCAATGGCAAACCAGTATGGGTTAATTTGGTTCCTTTCAGTACTCCAAGGTGGTAGATCAGAAAAGCGTAAGCTGAGAAGTGCCCATGCAGATAAAGACCCCTAGGATAAAAAATTCCACATCAATGTGAACTGAATAGCAACCAAAAGATTCAATGGACTGAATGATTATACTTAGGGATTTTTTCAATGAAAAATGAAACTTTTGTTTGCATTCAGATTTGGGAAGTGAATAAACCATGCCTCAAAGTAAAGAAGAAAAAAAACCCCTTATTTTTGTTAAAAAAAAAAAAAAAAGAGTACCATCCAGACACACCTGTGTGCCAAGTTTCAACCTGATGCAATTTGATACAGATGAGATATTAAACCCCAAAGACCAAGTTAACAATAGAAACAGTGACAGACTGTTAACAGTAGCAAGGGGTAGTAGCTGTCGTTGTAACACTAAATTCCACGTTCTTCCCAGCATAGTGGGACAGCTGATAAATCCTTAACCTGCCTGCTGGCTGCCTTTAATTGGACTGCAGTTCATTTAGCTAGTGCAACTCTAGGAGTGACCTTGTGTTTACTGATTAATTCTGGGAGTCACTTCACAGGGAGTTAGGGCGGTAATGTGATGAGAATATTTTTAATATCAAGAGCATTTTGCCTTGTTTCTTCATTGTCTTTGTAATTTAAATATCCTGTTGTGTAAGTCTACAGGCAGGAAGTGAGCTATAGAAACCCTTACAATAACAGTATTAGGTTGCAGATAAGCCCATGTGTTCAGTGGTGTCAGGCATTTTTTTTTTTTTTTCCCGGGGTAATATAAGTTTTGCGAATTCTAGAAGAGATTGTTTCCTCTTAGGAGTGCTTTTAAAATCTTTCAATAACAAGCTTTGTCTGTTGCTCACAAAAAAAAAAAAAAAAATACTCTCCTGATAACAAGAAATAACTTTGGTCAGGCTTTAATTATTTAGCTTCATGCTGTGTTTGTGTTTCTGCTGTGAAACCCAAACCTTTTCAGCAGGCAGAGACAGGGTGGTGGGGTAGGTGCCTACCTATCCTCTCTTTCATTCTTTTCACTCCAACTCAGCACTGTTTTAATGCAAATCGAACCCTCGATGTGTACCTAGCTAGCACAGATACCCTTACACTTCACGCACCTGGCAGGCAGCTTTCATGCTCACACTGCTGCTGAACTGGATAGTTTACCCTCATGGTGATTACATTTGGGTCTCTTCAGCAAGGTAATAAGAACTTCCTTAGAGGTAATAAATACCAGCCTTTTTTAATATATACACCCGGATTTATGGGCCTAAGAGAGAAAGTTCTGTTAATGGTAATATATAGTGTTTCTCAAACGAATCAAATCATTTTTGCAAGCTAGATACATAACCAGTGTTTCAAACAATAAGCCATCCATGTAACCTACCAGTGCTGCCTTTAACAAAAGTAGGACATTATTTCTGAATCTATTCTCCTTTAATAAGATTATAATCCTGACTGTCCTGTTCTTACCGCAGTCAGAGGTAGGTAGCGTTGCTGCCAAGTGGCTCACAAGAAGGAGGCTTGTGTGCTTGCATAACCAATCCCCAGTTACAGACAGGGACTATCTGTAGGTGATAATCTTGAATGTGACAAAACGTTTGATCTCTGTGCGTATTTGCACAAGCACATGTGCACCCACATGCACATACGCATTTGTACCACATGCACAGCGTTACATGTAATGAGATTATGACATTTGTGTATATCCACAGTGTGAAAAGGCAAAATTGCCCGACAATTTATAAACCTGTCTTCACAGACAGCTAAATTTTATCAGAGTTTAGCCATCTCTGCTGTCATTTGCACTCAGTGTCAGATTCAGGCTCAAATTCTGAAGAAAATTTCAGGCCAAAACTGTTCAGCTGTTTCTGAGAGTGTGGTTAACAGAAAACAGGTTCTTTTGTCCATCAGTAAACATTCCGGATCTTCCCTAGGAATTGTTCTAGCACCTCCGCAATTTGAAGCCAGAGTCTGAAAAATCTGAAGAGGCTCCCTGTGTGAGGGCTTTGCCTTTTGCTATTCTCGCTACACATTTGGCTGTGCTATAAGTCTGTGAAAAATCACAGTTTGCACATGCTCCATCACTACTTCTTTAGTTGGAGTTGCTAAATTCTAAGAAGATTCTGCTGTGACTGAGGATGCTCAGGTTTCTCACAGCTGGTAGCACCGACTGAACAACATATGCCACGTCCTCAGTTATAGACTAGTGTCCTCACTATTCCATGCTCAAATATATCTTTCTAAGATAGACTACAGGGGCAAAGCCAAAATTTCACTATACTAAGATCTCAGAGCAGTAAGGAATGAGTTCCTACTGCAGCTGCTAAGGGGAAGGTAAATTAATTTATGTTCATGAAGCATTCAAATATTGCAGAGCTAGTCACCACAGAAAATCTCATGAGGAATTTAATTGTTCCTTTTTGAGAGAAGGGCTTGAATAGCAAATGGTAAATAAGGCATGGGATATCAAACTGCTCTGAAGGTAACAAAATATGGAATTGCTGCTAATTCCTGAAACTTAAATGGTGCTTTACAACAAAATTAGTATGTGGCTATGAATTAAAGATGATAACATAAGCACACATGTAAGGGGCTAAGTGAGCAGACATCCTGAGTATTGGCACTTTGTGCATTATTTTGTCTACATGACTTAAGAACATAGTAAAGAACCTAGTTCCTTTAATGTGTGTTTATGCATTCACACACGTGCATGGCGATGGACAGCTTGCCTGCGGTTCAAAATAATAAAATATTGGTGGACCATGAAGTGGTTAATAGTTAATTACATTTGATAGTATAAAAGAGGCAGGAATAGCTAATCTGAAGTTATCGGAAACAATTATTTACTAGATATTATGGTAAACCCATAGCACAGAGCTTTCAACTATGCCCCCCCTCCCAAATCTGTGATAACCAATGAAATACAAAGGGAGGGGCTCTCTAGAGTTTCTATTCATGTCTCAGCTAGCTCTAAACAGAACAACCAGGGGGAACTGTCTACAATAAACTTCTCTTTGTCTTCATCTCTTCCAGCTGCAGTAAGCGAGGAGCTCCATTTTCAGCTATGGAAATGAACTGTGATTTCATTTTTATGCAATCTTATTTCAGTAGCCTACTTTGAATAATAAACAATATTAACTTTCAGTACACAGAGGAAGATGGATAATTTTTAAGGTACATCCTGTTTCATGAACTCTGGGATATAAACTACTTAAGACAAAGAAAATGTAAAAATAAATGAGAGAGAACAAAATTGTTCCCCGTACAGGGAGGTTGTCAGTCTTTCTGCACTCCTGCCCTTGTAATTATATATGCTGTGCCTGATTCCCTGAGTTCATTTGAGACCCCTTGGGGGAAAACAGAAGTAACATGCACGTTCTTTTCCCAACATTTGTTTTTTAAAGGACCGGTCTAGTGTGGTGCTTAAAAGCCTCACAAGAACCACACAGCCCTGATGTGGGTTTTTTTTTGCTTGCTGATAAGGTGAGTATGGTACCTCTTGCGCAGCATTGTTTCTTGATAGCCTTTTTCTAAAACCTTTAAGCAGGGTTCAGCATTACCTTCAACTTCTTAACAAGCTTAAGTACAGCATCACATTTGATTTGGTTTTGCAAATGTCTGGAACTTTTCATGTGGAATTAGCAGATCTCAGTCTAATGAACTCAGATAAAACTCAGCAGGATGTCCTGTTAAAAACTATTTATTTTTTTTTTTTAATTTTTTGTACAAAGAAAGCCCTTTAGTCCTCCTTTTTTTGCATTGCATTTGTTGACTTGTCTCAGAGGCTCATAAGCTATCAGCTCTTTTATTGATCTGCTCTACAGTCACTTGAAAACAATTTTGAAAGCAGCATTTCAGCACCTCTTCTTGTTTGATCTCTTTGCTGTGGCAAACTGTGCCAAGTTTTCCAAGCACTAGGTGGCAAATCAATGGAGTTTTTTATGCTTAATAATACATATTTTTTTTAAAAAAAATAAATCTAATTGTATTTAAAATGCTTCTCTATATTTTACATTTTCTGCTATATTAAAATTTGTCCTAGGATTCACTTCACTTTAATTTAGCTACAAATTGATTCTTAAAGTATCACATTTAATAGCCTTTGGGGTTTGATGAGCAAACTATTCTGACGTCTATTCATAGACCTTTATAATGGAACCCACTCCAGTTTATCCCTTGAACTGTCAGGCTCTCTGGGAAATAATAGCTCCTGACAGTTGTGGAGTTAAAATATAGGATTAATGATCAGCTTTTAATGTGCAAATGGAGTATTCAGTTTTCCCCTTACCCATCTTATTTAATGCAAATTCACTGTTGAAACAGGTAGCATGAGTTTCTTCTCTCACTCAACATAGATTAATCTAACAGGGTAAATTCCTGAATCAAAATAGAAATTTAGACACACACCACGAAGTAAACGTAGGGCACTACATTTGTACTGACTTATAATCAAGTATCTTTTCCTCTGCCACATCCATAATTTATTTTTAAGGTTTCAAAACCTCACTTTCACACAAAAATAAAAATAACTGGGCATCACAGCAAACAATTTAACCATCAGGAAGGAGTCTGCCCTTCTCTATTAAATACAGCTGTAGAAAGCCCCATGGTCTTTGATTTAATTGTTTGCAATAGGCCAAAACAATCTGCTACCTGCACTTAGTGAAAATTAAGAAAGGAAAAAGGAGGGAATTTCTGCAGTGAAGCATGGAGCAGTCCACATGTTTTCACTAGGAGATTAATAACATGTTTTCGATATTGGGCCTTAAGAATTGTATGTTAATTTTCGATGTAGGTGTCCTATTAAAAAGCTGCCTACATATACAAAATTAGACTATTTGTTTAGAAAATGTTATACACTCGTGTAATTGGAAAATACATTTTAAACTATGGCATAATAAGAAGCATTTGTCCATTATGTTCTGCAGTGAAAGGCAGAGCTGTGTTCAAGGAGTGGAGAATGAGGAAGAGACATTGGATTAATGTGACATTTAGAGAACCTTACACTTTTCTTAGAGTATCTGAAAGAAAAAGGATTTGAGGGTAAGTTACATGAAAGTCAAAACATGTAAAAATAAAAGAAACACTGAGTCATTCAGAAAAATCTTTCATATTTAAGCCAGCCACAAACCTGCCCATACATCTCTAATAATCATTAACTTTCCCAAGAACATGGAACAGAAAGGTTTCCCTCAAGATACAAGGCTTAATCCTTGCAGTGGTTGAATGCCTTAAGCTGCCAATAAACCAAAGGCTGAAGTCTGTTGTCTGCAATTATTCCTTTGGAAGGAGTAACTTCAGAGTGGCAGGCAGATAGAAGTACCCTGAGTGGTGAAGGAAGAGGAAGAAGAGCAAGAAGAATATGCAGCACATCACATACATGACGTTTTGTGCCTTCTCTTACAATTGCTTATATCTTTGCATATGTACCTTAACACAGTACCAGGGAAGAATACAATTAACATTACTTGGGAAAGCTAGTTCCAACAGCTTCTAAATAGCCTCCTTTTGTTGTTTAGCTAACGGTGTCAATTTACTTGCATACCCCCGTTTCTAGGCATGCAAAGCGATGTATCATTGATGGCTCTTGAGAAACATAAGCTAAATTTAAATTAACCTCACAGATATTGTTTATAACATCCTTAGCTATTCTGTCCCTGATTTTTCACTGTCTTCTACCTTGTATTCACAGCTGCGCAAAGCAAGTCAAAACAGCAGTCAGGCAGCAGCATTCTGCAGACATGCTGCGTTTGCATTGCTTGGGTGTAAATTAGGGACAGTTCAGCAGAGAAGCAGGGTTTGCAGACATGCTGATAAATATGTATATATAATCACCATAGCTGCCAGCGAAGTCGCCAAATGGACTGTGATCTGGCACTCGATGGCCCAGAGGATGCTTTAGCTGCCTTGTGCAATTTCTGACACTCACCAGCAACTTGTTCCTCTTGTGCCCCTCCTGCAGTATTGTCTTGGTTGTGCGGTAGGATGGGTGGTAGACCTGATCCCCTGGAAAAACAAACAAACAAACAAACAAACCAACCAACCAACCAACCAACCAACCAACCAACCTCAAAACTCACAAAAGCCAGAAAAGATAAAAGAGACAAATGAACAGGAAATATAAGAATAAACAGTCATTTTCCCAGGGATTCAGCTCCCTCACCCATTTCAGTGCATGGCGGGACAAACCAGTACAAGGCCAACATGAAGCAGTGGCAGGGGAAAGAGGAAAGGATTTTGCTGGCAGCCTTCCTGAAAAGTTGTTCATTAAGTTACGCCAGGAGAAACCGGAGCATTGTAAATCCTGCCCAGGGACCTGCCTTCCATGCCAGGCAGGGAGGTCACAACAGAGCTATGACTCAAACTCCACCATTTTCACCTCTTGCTGCCCCTATGTCTTCAAGGCTTCCCTGGACAGAAGGGGAGTGATGTTTTCGCAACACAAGGTATTGTTTGCACTGCAATATATACACGGAGAGGCAGTTTGTATTCAGGCTTGCAGCTTTAATTTTCATCATCCTGGTGGTTTTGGTTCGTACTGTCTCCAGAACACCTTCAGCTTGCAAAATGGCTGGCATGCTCTGTGGAAGCTTAACCCACAGGTTCTAAATTATTTGACTGTTTTCTGTATTTCGAAAGACTTTTCTCTGGATATATATTTTTAGAGAGAGAGATGGATTGTTAGATTTTCTGCAAAACTCTTTTATAATTCACATAAATGAAAGAAAAGAAAAAAAAGAAAAGATAAGAAGAAAAGAAAAGAAAAGAAAAGAGAGAAAAGAGAAAAAAAGAAAAGAAAAATTAGATTTTGCATTTATTAACTTTCATTGATAAATTTTAAGTCACTCATGGTTGATTTGATTTCACAGCCATAGCCAGTAAACCTTAATATTTCCTTTCCAACCTCCTTGTTGAGAATGTCAAAATACGGATCACAAGAAGTTCAGCTCACAAGACAAAAAGTTTTTACTAATCCAGTGAGCAGAGATTAACTGAGCATAGAATTCAATTAACAAAGGGGAAAATCACTGAAAAACAGGAACTGCAATATATGTCAGAGGGCCAGTTCGGTAACTGTGGTGGAGAAAGGGGGGCTCTAAGGAAGGAGGAGCCGTACACAGCTCTGAAGACTCACCCGTTTGAAGTATCCCAGAAAACAGATCCAGCAAAACTAAGAATCATGACCCTCTCCCAGCCACCCCCATAACTCAGCAGTATGCCAAACTCCAAAAAGGCACCTATGAGTCAGAGGATGCTTAATAGTTGGATCAGGGGTTGGACTCGATGATCTTGGAGGTCTTTTCCAACCCAATCTATTCTATGATTCTATGATTCTAATATTTCACTTTGTCTTCAATGCAGTCATTGTGGCTAGTGCTTGGGGAAGAAAAGGGATGGGCCTTTGATACTGGGACACCTGTCTGCTAGCGCAGGCAGCACCATGGACTAACATGAGCACTGAATCCCAGCTGCCCATGGATTTGAAACCTCCCCTGTCCTTTCCTTCTCCACAGAGCTTGCTCTTGCTGTAGCAGGAGAAAAAGAACCATTTCACACACCTACCCAGTTCAGTGAACACTTTTTTTTTTAACCCCAACTATTAACCTAAAATGAAGTCAGGATAGAAAACACTTAGAAAAATGTAATTTAAACTTCTGTGGTTCAGGGGGAGGATGACCCCACCTCAGTCCCGTGCAACAGTCTACTGCCCTGATTTCATGTGGCTAAGTGGGCATGACTGAAGGGAAAAGTCTCTTCTAGCTCACAGTTTTGTCCTGCAGCCATTCAATCACCCAGCTTTTGTTTTGTTTTGTTTTGTTTGTATTTTCTGACCTTGCATAACTTTAAAATGGCCATGCATAATTTTTTGGACAGTTTCCATTTGGGGCAGAAGCCCTTCTTGACAGGTTCAGCAAAGGCTGCAATTTAATTGATGCATTTCAAATTCTTTAAAACCAGGGTTCGAAGTGCTCAGATACCAGTTTCAGCATCCCTGGGATCACAACACAGCAGAGGGTGTGCAAGCATGTGTTATTTGTGTTTGCCTGCAGTTTTACTGCTGCTTTATGTGCTGTTTGTATATAAATACGGAGTCAGATTCAATCTCAGTCAGTGCTATTTTATGATGGTATAAACTCCCATAGAGTACCTCTGAGGTGGGAAATCTTTTGGTAGAGGAATTTGCCACAACCAAAACCAACCATAACCCCTCCTGGGGATGGCAGCAGCCCCCAACATTGATTCTGTCGACTGGAGGACTTTCAGGACGTGCTGACCCAGCATGTCCCCCACAGTCTCTGTTAATGGTCATAAATTAAAGCAAATGCCTGCACTCACACCAGTTGAAAGTCTGCAGGGGAAGGAGGACCCGGTGGAGCTTTATCTCTTTAGGGAGTGAATCCCACTGTAGTGAGGGGGGCTTGTCAATGCAGGAGGGGAGATTGTGTGCCAGGTGCTGCCCACTGCAGCTCCCCGGCATGTGGCTCACAAGCTAATAAAACCCTGTTTGTTGCTCTAGCTGACAGTAAAAATGTAACATAAGGGCAAATATGTATAAATACAATGATAAACAATAGCACAAGGGAAAACAACTCTCATAAAATCAGATGGGACAGTTTACAATGCAATTGGACATTTGCATTTTCCCAGGAAAGTGTGGTCCTGTGGACCTGGAGGGAATCGATTGACTTGTATTCTCATTTTTCCTACAAAGTCACGGTAAAACATCAGCAATGTGCAGGGAGACTGGGAAAACAAGCAAACAAGCAAACAAACAAATAAGGAAACCCCTCTGAGGCTTCCCTCTGCCCCCATCACCTCTCTTGTTATTTTTTAAAACAAGGGAAGGGGCAAAGGGGCAAAAGAGCAATCCTTGTAATTGCCAGCCAGTAAATCTAACTTCAAACTCCAGTGAAACAATGGGACAACAAGTTGAGGAGGAGGAAAGGGGGACCGAAAATAATGGGGTCTTGAACAATTAAAAGATTTGGCCAAATCTGACCTTTGTTGTAATGTAATTTTAAAACAACAGAATTAAACACGGGTTAACTGTCTAGTTTTTTTTATTTTCTGAAAAAGAAATAATGCCAAAGAGTTTCAGTTCATCTGATGGAATCAAACGATGTAGTGGGGAAAATATGTTTTCTTCTTGCTTGCACAGCTGTTAAACTTCAGTATGCAAAATCATATAGGAGGGAAAAAAAACCCTTTCTTAAAATTCTGATACCCCTCTCAGTTCATCTAAACTGTGAAAAAGTTCATAATAAAATCCCAGTCACTCCTTCAAAAGCCTTTAGCCTCCTCATCCCCAAGTCAGGGAAAAGCAGGCTTGGCATTCTTGACATTACCGAGACTAAAAGAGATTGTTTAGTTTTCCTCTCCCCTCTGCTCCCTCCACTTTATAAATCAACACATTTTCCAGATGAATTTATGCTGTGTGTCTGCATGTGTATTTATAAAAGAAAGGGTCACAAATCCCATTTTTTAAAGAAAGGAAGCCCTTTTACATTACGTTTTAAAATTAGCCAGGACAAGCATTGCAATGCAGAAACCGCTCCTTGGCAAGACATCTAGGGAGCAGTTTCAAGACAGTCTGAAGAACTGAAGGAGCTAATGAAGGTCCTCCCTCTTCCCTGGACCACGCCACATGTTCCAGATGAGCACAAGTGCATTAACACCACTGCTTATCTGACCTCTTACTGAGACAATTTAAACAAATAGCTTTTGTTTTTTCTTTTGTTTTGTTTTTCTGGGTTAATTTTCAGCTGGTTTGAGAGGTCAGGAAAGCACCAGGGCCAGCAAAAGCGGGGGTCTGGGAATACATCACCAAGTCCAAGGTGAGGACGGTGTGGTAGCTTTCACTGAGACATGGTCATCACTCCCCATCAGCGAGCAGCATTTCTTACACCAGCCAGCTTCAGTTTCTTCTGCTTTCACCTTTTAGTTTTAATAATTTCACCTGCATCAGGAAGTTCGTCCAGCTAAACGTTATCCAAACCAGGCTGTTTTTCAGGCTGATCTGTTCCTCAGTCCAGCTTGCTGGGCGTCTGTGCTAACACAGCAGAGGCTTTTGAAGAGCAGAAGCAAGAGTGGGCAACCAGGGACACAGATGCACTGCCCCCTAAAAAATACACTGTTTGGAAACCAGGGCTGTTTTGTGAGGAAACAGTATCACTGCTTGGGAAATTTCTGTTGAAAATAATCTGTATTTGAAAAAAAAAAAAAAAAAAAGTGTATTTTAAAATCTGATCTTTTTGTTGCAAATATTTCTGTTAATGAACTACCCAAAGAGTTAGGATTCAGCTCACTCCGTTTCCTCTCCCTCCATTCACTGCTGTGTGTTCTCAGCAGACAGTAATTATCAACCCTAAAGCCAACAAGAATGATGTCATTTTTAATTCATCAAATACCACGTATCCCAGGGGTATCCTTCACCAGAAATGTAGCTGTTGTGAAACCAATTTTGGATTTTGGCTTTGGTGAAGGGGTGGTAACTTTAGGACTAAGAGGGTTTTGAAAAATCAAAAGTCATCATGGAATAATGACTTTCTGACTGTCTCTGCAATAAAAGGCTACCACCATGAATAACAGTTGACATTTCAGACTCTGGGTGACCTCTGCGTATTTTCTAGCTCTTTTTTTTTCCCTAGACAATAAGTTTCTGAATAACCGTGAGGTACAACAAGGTAAAGCATGCTGCAGACATGGGATTACCTATATGCCTGCTGCCGCCAATTTAACCAAACCATTTAGCATAAAGGCTGATTTTGCATGAGGATGCCATAAACATTTAACCTCTTGCACAATGTTGTTTTTAAGTCAGACACCAAAATAGATGAGCTCACAAGATGATGCAGAGAGCATGTGTTAATTCTTGCATAGCCTTGCTGGATTTATTCTGAGAAGTTACTGAGGCTTCATGCAAAGATTGTTTAATAGCTTTCAGTAGGAATCATCAAGCTTTTATAATAATACTGCTGAACAAATCATGACTTTCCAATATCCAACCAAAGCCTGATTACACTCATTGAAATACTAATGTCAATATTTATTAACTAATATTAAAATTACTGCCATCTCATTTTTGCAGTTAGTCAGAAAATCATTATGTATCCCTTTTCAAAAATCATTGACTATTCCTTAGCACAGAAAACTCTATTATCAGTCTTTATAAAATATTTATGGCTTTCCTTGACATTCTTATAATATCTCTAGGAGAACAATCAGCATTCCTTTCACTGAAAATAAGATAAACCTTTTCTCCCTAAAAAATAGTGCACTAAATGTAAATGAAACCAATTTGGAAAAGTAAAAAGCTACATCTCATTCATCTGCCTTTTCCTCTTACTTTAGAAAAAATCAAAAGGATGTCTGCTTTAACTACTTCATTACTGTTATTTGGAAAGAAAAAAGAAAGAAGAAAAAAAAAAGGCAGTTGTCTTCTAGTGTCACCGAAGGGCAAATTATTACTCATTTCACACCTAAGAATATGGAGAGTATTATTAGGCTAAATGGAAGGGCTTTTCACCCATTCATTGATTTCTCTGTGTCCTTGATTGTTTGTGCTACCATTTCTTCATTAACAGTACACCTCCTCTCCCAGGTCCAAGGTAGGGTGATTTTCAATGAATTAGTGCTAAATCACCCATATTTTCATTAGAGGCTGCCAGAGCTCCATACGATTGGAATGAAATGTCACACTTTCATGACACTGTAGTCTTACTTGATACTGATTTCCCCTTCTCTACCTGTTTTAGAAATCCTGACGTGTTGGCTTTTATCTCCCTGTTTGCCTTTTCACCTGTTTCCTTGGCAAGGAGAGAAGATAAAAAGGGACACCACCCCCCTGCCTAATATCCCTGCAGGAGCCATGTACCAGCCCTGCCCCTTGTTTAGTTAGCAACTCTGCTTTGTGGAAACTTTTTACATGCAATTGGCTTGTTGCACTTCTCTGTGTACTTAGCTGTATTGCCATGGCAATAGAGAAAACATGATGATGCAGATTTGGAGAGAAAGGAAGGAAAAAAGAGATAAACCACTGCTGTCATCTCAAGGCTAGATGAGGTCGCAATTGGCTAATTTATCTGTGAAGTTAGGAGATATACAATTTGAAGGATCAGAGAGGTTAAAAGGAGTTCTGAAGTGGAAAATTTCCAATTCATGAACATACAGGGATGTTCAACATGAGGATCTGGATTTCCCTAAATCGGGTCAAATAAGTCAGCCTGCACTGAGATAGGACACCTGATAAAATCCATGACTAAGCAGCAGGGGATTTGACTAGTTAGCTTTTTAAAGCAGATACAGCATAGAAATTAAGATTCAGCTTTTGTCTTTGTATTTAAATAACATTAAAATATGTATTTATATACATACATATATAACTTCACATTTTGCAGACTTTATTTTCATCTAAATTAGTTAAATACCCTATTGCTATTTATATAAAAATGGCCATAAAATAGATACTTATTTTTTCCAAATTTCCAACTATTTCTATCTTTTCTGTTTAAAATTCTTTTGGCTCAGTTATAATTTCCCCCATTGTTTTTACAATTCCAGCATCCCGATGTGTGGCTATTTGAATGGAAGCACCTAGAGAGCTGATGATCCAGCTCAAATGGGCAGAACAGTACAAGAGTTTCACCAGATAGTCCTAAATCTAATCTTGCAATCATTTACTCATGTGAATACTTTTAAGCTCAATAGCATTACTCTGCTGACAGTGTTACCTTTACAGAAATTGAATCTTTCAGCTGCTTGCACACGTGAATAATTTTATGCATCTGAGTTAGTCATCTTCTGTGAAACTCCTGCCTTGTGTCAAGGTAACCACGTGTGGCTATGTTTCCAAGGATGAGTTCCCAGGGTGATGATCCTGGGGGTTTATCAGAATAAGGCTTATTGACCACTGGATGGATAAAGCATCGTGCATGTGGTCCAGCCATTAGCAACGTGCAAAAATTCCACAAGCAATACTGATGAAATGCAAATCTAAATTGTTAAGAAAATGCAGATTTGATTTTTAACAGGCAATTTTAACATGAAAATGTCTCTTTAAAAATTCACTGCAGCAAGATCAGTAAATATAAATAAAACATGTGAAGAATATTAATCTTAGTAAAATTGAAGAAGCAAGCTGTCAATGACTGTCAGACACAATATGAACTGACAGTTGCATGGCTCACAGTCTGACATCGGGATCGTTACCTGTCTACTTCTCTATCAAAATACCTACAGGGAATAAGAGTTTGCAGATTGCAGGCATAGGTGGGAGTGAGGAAAGGGGAAGAGTGGTTAAAATGGAAGCTTAATGACAGCTGTGAAACATATGTATGCAACATATTCATTAGGATTAATCATCAGTCTTAAGGAATGGTTTACGTCATCCATTATCATCATTACTGGAAAAAAGCTTTAAAACAGCATCTATAGATTTCAGCTCCCACTCCTCCCTCAAATTAAACTCAAACCTGACACCCAACCCTTTTCTGGCTGCCACCTATACAAAACCTATAGCTGAAGGTTTAATCATGCTCATATATTAATACAATTTACAGGGAAGGGGCAGAGAGTAGCAGCAGATCCTCACATGAAGGGATGTCGCAGGCCTTTCCACTCTCCTCTGTCAGTCGAGCTCCCCTGGCCAGCCACCCACCCTCCTGGGATAACACAGAAACCTCCTGGGTCCACCTGGCATGACAAGCAGAAGAAATGACTCATGGGCAAGTATATCTGTGACTCTGATCTGCACTCAACAGTAGTCCATCCTGAGAACAGCCATCTTGCTATAAGTGGATTTTCCATTGAAACTGTAGTATGAATTGGTGACTGGGGTCACACAGAGCACTGACCGTGTTATCTCTGGGCTCCCAGGATCATTAAAGATTGTGTGACCATTTATGAGATTAGGGAAGAACCACTGGGGAGATTTCTTTTCTTGACAGCCCCTTTCTACATGTTTTACCACCAAATAACTTAATCCTCACCCATAAATCCTTGCTGAGTGTTAAGCACAGTAGGCTAAGTTGACATGGAATAACTAGAAAAGCTTGAAGAAGCATGATGCTCACAAGAACCAGTAGAGAAGCCAGGTCAGACCCATATCCAGACATAGAATCACTGACCCACATTTTGCACTCATTGTGGACAATTGGGTGCACAAAGCCACTGATCGTAGAATCATAGAAGCATAGAATGGTAGGGGTTGGAAGGGACCTCTAGAGATCATCAAGTCCAACCCTCCTGACAATGCAGGAACACCCAGGGCAGGCCACACAGGAACAGATCCAGACGGGTCTTGAAAGTCTCTAGAGAAAGAGACTCCACAACCTCTCTGGGCAGCCTGTTCCAGGCTCTGTCACTCACAGCGAGGAAGGTTTTCCTCATGTTGAGGCGGAACTTCCTCTTTTTCAACTTGCTACCATTATCTCTTGTGCTATCACAGGGCACAACTGAAAAGAGACTGGCCTCTTCTACTTGACACCCACCCTTCAGATATTTGCAAACATAAATAAGATCCTCACACTGATGTGTGAGCATCTCCCATAAAAGCAATTATCTAGAGGGCCTGGGGTCATGTTGGCACACACAGCAGCTGCACAGTGCTACCATACTGACTGATTGAAGAACTACTTGATGCTTTAAAGAAAGCAAATAGCATTGCATGCAGAAAATGCACCAGGGTTCATCTAACCTCTAAAGAACAACCATAACCTGGGTTACAAACAAGGTGGGACCTCATTAGCTTAAGACTATGGGAAGCGTGGGTGAGAAAATTCAGCTTTTCCCCCTTCAGATCTAAAATGGTACTTTCATATACTCTGAGGAGCAGCATCCCACAGCCCCAGTATTCTCATCTTCCCAGGCTGGGTGACTTGGCAAAAGGCTACTGTCAATGACAGGAACCTTGTCTGTGGGCTTTTCTAAGGCTCCTGAGTAGCTTTTCCTGGATAAATGCTGACTAAAACAAAACACAGTTGGGTGAACAACACAAACTTTTTCTATTAAATGTTGCTCAGTATTAAAATATGTATCCATTTCACCCATGCTGAAAGTCTTCACATCCCCTTGTCATAAACATTCATGCAAGAAAATAGTACTAGTACTTTATGGAAAATTTTATGCACATACATACTGAAGACTTTCATTTTGAAACATATTTCTTGTGAGGCTTCAGACAAGAAACCTGATGAAGGTTGCATTCATCCACTCTAGGAGCAGAAATAATACCATGTGACAAATCACCATCAAAAATGCAGCTCTGGGTGGCAAGTATTTAATATCAGCCGTAGAGTGAAAAACAGCTCACAGGTAGAATCTTTGCAACATTTATCAAGAATTTTAATAACAAATACATAAAAAATAATGCAATCTCCTTCTAGCTGTAACATGTTAAAACTTGACTGAACCTCAGAATTTCAGCAGAACTTTGCATTAAAATTTCAACTGCCAAACAAAAATAAACCACATTGTTAATGATAATTTATGCAGCAGAATTTCATGCTTTTCAACTAGTTCCACCAACTTAACTATTAGCAAAAAATCACACTTGCAAAGCACATTCCTAAAGACTCCCTCTGTTATATCACTGAAGGAGAAGAGAATGGAGGGAGCAACATCAGCAGTGAGGGAGCCTCACTGACCCCATGCAGCTTGGTTTATTTTTTTGGTTTTTTTTTAATAAGTACAAAGCTTCATCTGAAAATTCTCTTACAGTTAATATTTTCCATAAAAATTCACTGAAAAGTAAAGGGGAAGAAACGTGCATTTGCTTTGTCTGGTGACAAAAATATTATCCAGATATTTTTTGTTATTAAATATTGCATAACTATTTAATATTAATAGAGTCTAGATCATAAAGTACTCAAGGAGCACAATTCCCATTAATAATTATGGTTAGTTATTTCTTCTATGGCAGTATCTGCAATCTGCCACTACAATCTCTAATCTCTTTATAGAAGACACTCTACAAAATATAGAAGGAAACATGGTCCCTGAGAGATACAGTGCTGACTGCACAACTTCAAAGGGAGGAAACTATATCTTCGGATTTCATATTTTCTGAGGATACAATAGAGTCAACATTATGCTTGGTATATTGTGCAACAAAGGTGATTTCCAAAGGTGCATGAAAGAAAGAAGTAGTAGAAATTACACAATCCATTATGCAGATGCCTTTTCAGACTGTGGACAAAGTGAATTTTAGTGTGAGTTAGCAGACAGAGACTGAGTACCCATCATGATTCATAACATCATCACCCTGTCCTGAGCAGATGTTATGGGATCTGGACTTGCTATTGTTCTGTGTGCAGGTGGAGTTCTAGCACATAAAAATTGCCAATATTCCCACTCCCATGTCATTGCAGCATATGCACTGAATTCTTTGGATATTAAAAAATGCATGTGCTTAATTCCTACTTATTTAACAAAATACCAAACCCTTTGGGACAACAAAAGCAAAAGTTTCCCAAGATTATGCCCATAATTTATATGGAGATTTCTTCTGCAGCAACAAGGGCCTCAGGCAGTCACTATAGACTTTCCTGTCTCTGCCTCCTCTCTCTGATGTTGGTCGTAACGTACACCAGGAAAGTTTATCTGTCAGTGCCAAGGGTACTGCAAACAGGTCTTAGTAAGGGTCACAGAAAGGCATAGCTAGGAAATCGAAGACTTTTTTTTCTGGAGGGTGGTGGGCTGTTTTTCTAGTACATTCTTCAAGCAGCTATAGATACAAGCATGTTTTCACTCTCTGCCATGCTCTTTGGGTTTTCAAATTAACCTAATTAAAGTTCAAACTGCAAAGCCTAATGTGCAGTAATGATACCTCTCTCTTAAATATATTCCTTTCCCTGGTGCTTTGCTAATCAACCACACTAATCCTTTAACATCGAGAAGGCTAGACGTTCAAAAGTCCATGTGGAGGAAGAGCCTTCCCATCACTGACATGATGTGAAGTGTGATGTCTTTCAATAAAGGGAAGTCCATGGGAGAAGGGGATCCTCCAAACATCCCTCCTGCCTTCCCCGGCACTGCACCATGTGCAGCAGGGAAACGTGCTTTCTGTGCTCACTGGGTGCCCATTAACATCAGGAGACTGAAGGATAGTCTCTTGCAGGTATCTCAGTGCTTAACTCCTACTCTAAGAGGCATAAGCACTTTGTCCTTAAATCGAGTGTGGAGAGTAACAGACAAGTGGGCAGTGGGCAGGGGACAAGCAGCCCTAAGAACACATGATTTGGAATGAAATATTTAGGCAGATGAAGGTATTTCTCCCTTCTAAGAATCTGATTCACAAGGGAAAGACACCTGCATTTGTTAGCTTAGGATCAAGGCATTATAACCTCTCTTGATAAGCATGAAGGCAGAAAAAATCCTTTTACCCTGCAAAAATCTGCAGCTGCACTAGATTCATTACCTTCATCCTTGACACAGTGAAGTTCATCCTCAACTGCTCACACACAGCCCTCCAATGTCTACTTGTCACCATGGGCTTCTGCAGGGTGTGATGTACTTTAAAGCTTCCTCCCAAAGGTGTAGAAGAAATCACAATGTTCCTTAAACTGTCTTACAGGTCTTGCTAACACAGCTGGATCCAGGATGCTGAATGCTCACCTCCTAAACCAGCAGCTAGACACTCAAATGTCATTAGCCTAGATCTCAGAACAGGGCACCTCCTTGAATTTAAGTAACAGAAGACATAGGTCCTCGGCAGTTTCTTTCAGGAACAAAGTACAAGTTTTGGCATCTAATCTAGGTTTAAAAATTCTCTCTGAGAACTGAAAAGCTTGTCTGAACTGAAAAGTGTGTCACATTCTGGACATATAAGGTAAGCTAAAAATAGACCTATTTCATATTGCTTACTTTTAAATTAACACAAATCATTCTAATGATTTGCCAATAAAAGTGATGTGGAGACAAGCACCGACTTCAAATTTGTCTTAATGAAAACAAACTGTGACGAGATGGACATGATTAAAGAAAAGTGTTTCCCAGGTCTTCATGAACATACAGATTAGACTTCAAGATAGAAAAGAAAGTTTGAAAGGAAACAAGAAAAAAAATGACTGAGGCCTTGTTTCTGACACTTTTATATGAAACCAAATCTTGACCTGTATGCAATTAAAGCCTGAGGAGCAATGACATGCTCCCTCATCTGAGATTTTTGGAAATTCTGAATATTACCTGTTCTTAATGTGTTCCTTAAATAGATAAAGAGACAGACTTGGTCCCTACATAGGTAACAGAAGTTAAGTAAATCATTTGGTTCCTAGGAAAAGAACCTTAGACATTATTTTACTTCACTAGGGCTGTGTGCCCCATTCAAGACCATAAACTTTCTGTAAGGAACAAGGAAAGTTTGATAGAATCATACACGCACACATTCCTCTCTGCTCCCTTATTTACACATTTTATATGTGAACCAATAAAGACAACATTTTTCATCTACACTATTCATGTTGAGCAGAGTCATGACAGATTACTGCAGAGTGGTAAAAGCTTTCAGTGGAAAATTTTAACCCATCTGGAGTGTTGAAGATCACCTGATTGTTCCAAGATATTTTTAGTAAGAATGATAGTTGGTCTTAGAATTAAAAATTAAAAATCTCTATCCTCTGCCAGATGCTTTTACTACGTTGTCAAGAACTTCACGTTTTTCCCTGTTGGTGATAATTGGATGGTTTGAGGCGTAAGTGTTTAATAGAAGACAAAATATGGTTTATTCTGGGTCTGATAGCCACTTTATATATTGATGTATACTTCTCAATCTTAATGATAGCTATATAAACATTATAATTTGGTGGATCAGGAATTAGTAATCTGGGATTGTAGCAAAGCATAACATTATTGTTTCACTCTGGAGAAAATTCTGGGCTCGGACAATGAAAATTTTTTTTTTTATCTTCTAATCAATTATTGTTGATCTTACCCACAAGGGTAGTATCCTATAGGCAAGGACCTGAGTCTAATCACAACCACTGCCTAAACCAGCAGACAAATTTAAAAATATCCAAAAATGTACTGTGAAATCCATATTTATTATTCAATTCATTAAAAAGTCATAATTCAAACCTTTAGTGATCCAGAAATAGGCCATGCCAAGGTGAACTTTTTCAGATTGGTTCCCCATCGTTGTTCCAAGTAGGATTTAACCCCATCAGCATCTGACCTGAAGTGTCTCACCTGCATCTCACCTGCTGAAGCTAATGGCAAAGCATCAGCCAGATGATGAGGTGCTTGTGGTTTTCTTTGGGTAGGTGCCTACCATAAGGAACTACCTTATTTCCAACAGGGAATTTACAATAATAACTTAATGTATGGGTAACATTATACTGCACAGGATTACACTTTGCAAGAATGAGATATGTATCTCATTTCCTGTTCCCATCTCTCCAGACTTATTTCCTATCTCCTGTCACTTTTTTTTTTTTTAATTCCTTTCCTCTGCTTCTTCTGTGGTTTTCTTTTTGTCTCTACCTAAGTTCTAATCTAAATTTCCCCCTAATTCATCGTATCTACTTACTATTCACATTTTCCTATTCCTGAATTACTTGCTAGCCCTGTTCTACCAGGAGTTCAGAGCGCTCTTTAATGTTAAAGAAAATGCATGGCATTTAATAAACTGCACTTCAAATAAAACTGAGTCCTTCTGTCCTGAGACTTTGAGGTAGCTTTGAGCAATGCTGATTTAACAGTCAAGAAAAATATCCGAGGATGTAAAATGACTAATTTGGGGCTAGATAGTGAATCAGAGGCAGATCTGGGAGCAGAAGCCCAGACATGTATTTCTTGCCCTCCTTTGAAAGACTTTCACTGCCCTGTGTCTGCAGTGACTTTCATCTGGAGAGCTCAGTATACATTGAAGGGAAGTCCATGTCTCTTAGTAGAAAGCATTGTGTTTAGCTCTATCTCTGCTGCACATGTACAGAAATATTTATAACTTGTATATATTATAAGGACATATTCGGAATCAGTGGTAAAGCAGATCCCTTGGTCAGAGATGTCATGATATTTCAGACTACCTTGGTTTGTTGCTTCACTATAACCCTGAAATTCAGACTAGATATATAAAAAGATTCACTCAAATTAATCCGAGCCAGTACATATTTGCACTGAAATAACACACAAAACATGTGATAATTTGCTTTTCACAGCAAAATTGAGATCATAACCCGAATACAACCAATATAAACTTTATTTTGCTTTGATTTTTAAAGAAACATCCAAAGCTTCCAACACACCTAAACCAGGTATTCAAAGTAAAAGCCAACAGCAACTCTTTGCACACATATTTCCAAGGTAAAACCGCAGTCATTATTCAGTCCCTTTTCTGTGTCTTGCATTAACCTTTTGAGTATATTGCCTCCTTATTTTCATGTTACCAGCTGCACACATTCTTTTCAGATACAAGTCTTCTTACTTAAGCCAGAGTGCATGAGTACTAAATCTCTACCATCATGCTGTCTGAAGCAATGATAATTAGAAATTTAGCAACTGTTTCTAGCTTGATTTTATCTTTAGCATCAATATTAAAGCACAAGATATATTTAAAAAATAAGCTTTCAGAAAACAAGTCTTTGGCAGAAAATTACTGTAAAAAGCTAAAGAAAGCAATGAAAAATTAATCTCTTTTCCTAATGTTTTAATATATGTCTGGAAAAAAGCATAATTTGATATAAAGTTCTACTGAAGGTCACTATTACATTTCCCAGTTTTAAATTCCATAGAAAGTCTACTGTTTCCTATTAAATCCTACACAGTGATAGAATATATCCTATAAAGTGAATTAGAAAACTTTGCATATCAAAATTCATAACAGAATGTTTTTTTATTTGATGTGCAGGTATCACACAGATTCTGAAAACAGGAAGAAAACAAGTAATTTTTTATTTCCATAGAAGTAGATATTCTGCTGCCCCATATCTGCAAGACTAAAAGGTTATTCTTTATCTTCTCTAGCACTAAAGAAAAGCTGAATAATTCATTTCCAGAAGTATTAACCCTACAAAAACTTTTATATATATAAGAAAAAAGAAGAAAATTTCTTGTACTAATTTCCCAGTTTGAAGACACTTCAAAATATTTGTGAGATACTAATTTTACAGATGTAATGTCCTTGGGAAATGAAACGTAATGCCTTCTTCCCTAACCAGACTTGTCTCTTTGTTTACTTTATGTATCATTTAGCTTCTGCTCACCCTGTCCTTATTGAAATAAGTAGATGAAATTCCTGAATAGTGGCAGAATGCCTGTTTTTTAATTATTAGTGGCTAGCATAAAATTTTAAATCAGTACTGAATTCTTTGGTTATAGTATGCTTAAAAAGTTGGGATAGGAGATGATGGAGAGAGAGAATGAGGCATTAAACTATTTTTTCTTCAACCATAAAAATGAAAACTTATTAAAAAAAAAAAAAGGAAAAAAAAATCTAGTTTTTGCAGCTTTTCCAGCTAGTCTGCATCTTGGCAGGTAAATTAATCACTAAGAAGACAGTGAAGAGTTTTACCTTTGCTCTGCTTTTACGATGTATCACTTCAGAAGACTGAATGACTTAGGAAATGAAAAATCATTTTTGTTGAACGGGATAATAGTTACAGTTTATTTCTCAGGTATTTTGAGTGCCTTACTCACTTACTTACTTGACATGCTGGTCTTTGAGGTGAGATTATGGTATTTGCACTAAATTATTTATTCCAAAGCCCTGGAAAAGAAAAAAAAAAAAAGGCATCTCAAAATGTGTTAACCTTGGAAGAAGAATCATGTATGGAATTTCAACAGATACAAGGCCAGTATCACTAAAAATAAACTACTGCAATGATCAGATTGAGGTCTTCATTCCTGTGGTGGTTTTGATGTAGATAGAAGCCTTTATCACCCCTCTGCATGTTTTAGGCTTGCCACGTTAGACAGCAATGTCCCCAAGGCAGGGACTGGATCCCAGTGGGGCTTGGTAGGGTGCCTGCCCCAGTGATGCCCTATTCCTCGCTGGTCTGCAGACACCACAGCACCGTCAGCATCATCATCTCTGCCCACAGTCCTCCTGATGAAATCTAAAAGCCTTAAGTTCAAAAAGGGAAAAGATGGCAGGGTGAAGTGAAAACAAAAAACACAGTGAACAAGACAAAATCTAGATCATTTTAGTGGCAGAAGAAGAGGTGTTAATTCATAGTTTTATCCATGCCTTTACCTTTTGTTAAACAGTGTCTCAGTAAATCAGGACAACATGGGGAAAAAGTTGTGAAAGACTGGGAAGAAATTAGAGAAAAGGGAAGGGAATATGTTGGTGCACAGGAACCAGGTCTTACATTAGGAAAGGAGTAAATTGTTCATCTTCATCAGAGGATACTATGGCAGAAGATCTGTCAGTAAAAGATGCTGCAGGGCAGTAACTAAAAACAAATTCCCGTCTGGCCAGAAAACAGGTGTAGCAAAGTCAGCAGGTGGTGTCCCATATCCTCAACTTGCTGTGGGTGGGAGATCAGGGTTTAGTTTGGGTGGGAATTTTATTCCCTGTACCCTATGCTTAGTGTCTCTGCTTGCATAGCCCTGAAGCACCACTTCGTCGGGTTCTGCTGCTACAAGAGACCAGACTGCAACCAACAGCCCTTTCTATAAATGTCACTGAACATACATTGGGTGGTACCACTGCAATTTTCAGTAGCTAACAATCTGAACTTGATTCAAGTCAAAAACCTGGAAGGAAAAGATACCATATCCTATTACCAGTCCTCTGGGCCAGGTCCCCATCTGCATTTATCTTAATGGCTGTTTTGCAGACTAGTAACTAGCATCCTTCCATCCCTCTTTTTAAAATTTCTTTAGAAACAAGAGGAGGTTCTCTGTCTATACTCATGTCCCATGGGAAGCTGCACATAAGAAGTTCATTTTCCTGTTTACAGTAAATTACACCATGCAATTATTGCCCTGTATTTTTCCCTTCTGTATTTTCATCAATTTTATAAATTGAAAATATATTGGCAGGGAATAATTGTAGTCTTGACATCTAACTTGTGCAATATGCAGAGGAAGTCTGAATTGTTTTTCTTTTTGAAATAGATATTCAAAATGCAATCCACAGGGCTCAGGACTACTTTCTGTATCATAGTAGTACAGAAAAGACCTATGTGATTATTATGTTTTACTGTGATGTCAAATATGTATGTACAGTTGGAAGGACAGTTAGCAGACAGCAATATGCAATTAGATATCAAGAAATAACTATTATGAGAATTTTTTTTCTTTTTTATGATGATATGAAACATAATTTTAATTTACAATACCACTAAAAATATAAGCAATTGCAATAGCCTCTTAACAGAGGGAGTCCTTGTCCCTGTGCATCATTAGAACACTAGAAAATATATACCTGCAGATTGATCCTGCTACATTTCCATGAAACTCTTTTGAAAATGGTACAGTATTTACTACTCTTAAAGTATCTCAATCTAAAGCCCAGAACACCAGGGAATAGTTTTAGATCACACTTCAGGTTGGAAGACTTGCCGTTAAACTGACTAATGAACTCTGTGTGATGTCTGATCCTGCTTGGCAGCAGTAACGTGGTGGGGGCTGCATTGTGCTATTCTTAGTGTACTATGCACAAGAGCTGGGCTAAGGTTTGAATTCCTGCTCTATGCTTTTGACCCAAGGAATGGAATATACTTACTACTGGTAGTTTCCAGGTAAGTGGATGATGCAATTATCTGCAGGTTTAAATAGAAGACACTGACCCCACGTGCCACGATGCTGTGTGTTTGTGTAACAGTTGACTGACCGATTCAGAGGGCTTCTCCTGCACTGCCCATTCAGCATTACTGACATGTAGTTACCTCTAGGGCAGCCGTGTGACAAAAGTCAAAGTCATAGAATCATAGAATCATTTAGGTTGGTAAAGACCTTTAATATGTACATAAGTCATTGCAGATGAGAGAGATTTTTTGTGCCAACGCTAAAGCAATGCTTATTACTAAAACACTGCTATGGAGTCTTTCCAAATCTGTGGAGAACAGGTCTTTAAGATTTCATCTATATTTCCACATCTTTTTGCAGAGAAAAACAACCTTATTTACTTGTACCAGTTTCTGCCTAATTTTCTAACCAAGAGAGATCACTCTGAGCCCACTGCTGCAATATTTAAGCATTCCACAGATTAATGAATTCCTTTTTCTTGCTGTGAGAGAGAGAGAAGTTATAATCCTTGCTCTCAGAGGGGATGAACTGCTGCTAAAAGCTCAAGATTGAAATCCTCTGAGATGTCTGACTTGTGTTTTGGAAATCAATGGAGGTTAGGGGTAACAAAAGAGGAGTGAAATCCCTTAAAGGCTTTTGGACCAATTGGCTTTCTCTGGACTATGGCAGAGCAGAGAACTAAATCTAGACACTCCCATTCTGTGCCTTAACCAGTTGGCTGTAATTTGTCTCTAACAGTAAAGGGTGATGAATTGGATCAAGCAGGATATAAAACAGTATTACAACCTCAGACTGAGTAGTAGGTCAACTTTGCAATCATCTCAAGGCCAGGATTTTACTTGGTGCCTTCCCCATGTGTCTGGAAAATAGAATGGAAGATAAAAATGTGAAGTTGCAAAGGATTTAAAAAAACAAAACAAAACAAAAACCCACCACAACATTTTTGTTATAATTATTTACCTTGATTTGCCAATTTTAATGCTTGTGACTCAACTGCTGAATTACATAAAGCTCCCAAAGGATTTATTGAACATGAGACTTCCTAATAAGAGACCAGCTCAGTCAACTAAGTTCTGGGTTCAATTTTTATCCTCATTCTAATAAGCCCCATGGTGACTGAAGGCAAATGGCATTTTGTGAAACCAAGGACAGTAGCAATACTGTAAACCTACTTTTTCTTCTGAAAGTACAAGACTTGGGGTCCCTTTGTCCATAGAATTTGCTAGCAGCAAAGCGATTCTGTCATTCTAAGATCCATCCAACCTACACATCTTCCTAAGTGTGGCCTGGATGGGGATGCTTTCTCTTTAAGGGAGGATACTGCAAGGAACAGACAATGCAACATTCAAAAGAGGCATCCACAAAACTCGTATATATCTGCCTTATGGAAAAAAAATCACTCCCACTTACTTATTCCTGATTCTTTCAGCTCAAATAATGCAGCTTTATAGCTAAACAATTATACTTGCATGGAAATGGGATGATAAACTCCCTTATTGCTCATTATTCTTCTGAGGTGCTGTGTTCATAGGAACAGTATGACAGCAACAACAGCAGCTCCTGCATGGAAAGAAGATGCGGACCTGCAGAAGGTGGGCTCAATTAACAATGAACATCAGGAGACCTGAGAGCCCTGCTACAGATTCTGATAGAGTAGGTTAATGATTTGCACTTCTCTACCAGTACCCAGAGCCTCCAAAGCCAATTGTTTTTTAAGACATCTTTCACACATTGACAGCAGGTGACCTATATGGATCCATCTGATTCAGAACTCAGGATGAAAGATTGCCATTGGCAAGATGGTGGCCCTAGGGCGCATTGGCCATGTGAAAGGGGAACACTTCATGAACTTCAACTGATTTCCTTGTTAACCTATTAGGCAGGCTTAGAGTCACATTCTGAGGATTGAATTACAATGAGGCCAAAGAGGACCCCACCTCTCAGTCTCAGCCTTATGTCCTAAACCTCTATATTTTCCACACTGAGGATAAGGCTGAGGGAGATAATAGCAGGAAACATTTGTGAACCACGTATGTCACTGCACTCCCACTTTCAAGACAGACCCATCCTCTGGCTCTAGAAGAGGAAAGGACTATCAGGTCTCTGAACTGGTCATACCAGTCTTTCCATTTTCTCTCTGTCCTGGGAATGAGGGCCCTGGCCACAGGCTGCACTTCACTAGCTGCAGAAAAGCCACTAGCCTCATTCTCCTATCTAGCCAGGAGAGATGATCTCAGTGGATTGGCCCTCCTAGGTTTTTGTAGCACTTGGTCCTACTCAGGTGTACACTGATGACTATTTACAATAGTCATGAGATAGTAACAAAACATAACTGTGTTTCTCTCAGCTTGACAAGACACTGCATAGTAAAACACAGTGCCCGGGCTTCCCTTTGTAGGTGGTGTAGTGTGTGGTGCAGTGTGTTCTAAAGTGTCTTAAGGCTGTTCAGCCAGGGAGTAGAAGGCATTTTGCCCATGAAGATTTTCAAGTCATGTCTTTACTCCTGACCCAAAGGAAGAAAATGTGAATGCTCTGAGGCTGCTTTAAGGGAGGGATGTAAAAAGCCCCTGAGCAGCCTAAGAATGCAAAGGATAAGAGCTATCTCTGTTCCATCCCCTTTCAGCTGCAGTAAGGGTACCTTGGTGACAGCAAAGTTTATGACTCTTGGTAATTAGCTTGGTGATTTTTATGCAGTATTGGCTGATAATAACAGAGGTGTCATGATGTTGCAGTTTAGGGTCAGGGCAAACCCTAAGACCTAACAGACACTCTCTGTTAAACCCCCTCCCTCCACAAAGGGAAGAGAAAAGGAATAAGGGAGAGAGACTTTGTGATTAGAAAAGGAAACTAGAACAGCTTTAATGATGATTAATA